>JAUJYS010001823.1:0-16248 GCA_033995665.1 Melogona broelemanni | reverse complement strand
GCAATTCACGTGCTGCTGCAATTTGCGCGCTTCAGCTGCATTCGCCGCGATTATTCGCCTAGTGAAATACTGGCTTTTGAGGCGATTGAATTCACCTGCACGTTTTTGCAGGGTGATGGAACGGAAAATTGTATATCTCTTTATTTTTCGTGTCAATAAAAACAAACAAAATTGCGTTAGTATTGACTGAATTCCAGACCAGTGAGAAACGATGAAACTTCACAAAGACTGACCATAATATTTTTTCGAATTTACTCAATGCTTCACCTACAGATGGAGGTTGTGTGTCAGCATGAATTCTGTCCTAGTGTCTCCGGAAGACAAACGGAAATCGCCATACATTTATACATGTATAGTTTTGCTCCATAGATTCTGTTTTCCATGCGTACGTGTATTCTCGGGGCTTACTGGAAGATGTGAGACCATTTTTATCGCGGGGGGGAAAAGTAGGTCGACATATCCGGGTGCGGTGATGAAAAATCAAGTCAGTATTTTACACCTGCGAAAAAGTGGCTAGGCTTAGCACATATACAAGTACACTCGGATATTCCGTACATGAGCAAATAACATATAAATATATGTACGGGGGAGAACGGATGAGCGTAAACAACCGTGGAAAATATTAAATTTTGCCGGATGGTGGGATCCAAGACGAACGCGTCAGAAGCGAGGACAGCGATTGATGAAGACAATTTATTTATTGTCTCCTCTGGCGGTGCTAGCTTGAACGTGAAAAATGAAATGTCACTTTCCTTTAAAGGAAATACTGTTACTTATTTTGATATAAGAAAAACAAATTTTTGTATACTTTTTGTGCCAAGGAATAATCGTTGATATAAGCAAAATTGGAGACTTTTTTCAAATCAGGTTTTAGGCATTTGTACGTGGATTAAATTGTCATCTAACGCCACCCATGAATTTAAATACATTTTAGGAATGGTAAAGCTCATAAACAGACTACGAATTTGTATCCAATTACTCGACACTAAACATCTGTTTTGGACAATTTTGCATCGTTGTCCCTTCTTTCCTCTGTTTAATATTTTGTCCTAAAATAATGAATGTGTCTAAAATGCATGTATATCATGCATTACTTACTACAAAGCTCGAATAATTCAAATGTTTCTGAATGTTCACCTTTATTTTTCTCGCTTTATCGAAATTGTAAAAATAGCATAACAGTGGAACCAATCTTATTCTTTAAGTATTAACCGGAGAAAATGCTGCCTAATTATAGGTTAGATTTATTCTTAAGTAATTCCACTGATTAAAAATACTAACTAAACATACTTAACCAAAGAATATTTTGCTCATTCTATACCAACAATGCAACTTTGTATGTTGCTGAATTTATTCCTTATATATGTTGTTTCGACCATTCAAGAAGTCGTAACGTATGAAAGGTGTGGTTTATCTTTTTCGAAATGTTTCCCCACATAGATTCAGCCTTCCGCTAAAATAATATGAGATTCTTTAAAAATGCAATATTTTTTCTTTTTTTTTCTCCATACGTTTGCGCAAATAGGGCAAATAGGGTATAGCACGTACAGAGCTGAGTTTATTCGGCACATGCATGTAAACTACTACTACGCAGGTTTGCCTTTTTTCGCTTGTTCATTCAAAATAAATAACGGTTTCTGAAACAGAGAGAATATAAAATTATCCTCATATAGCTGGGATACTTGCGTATTATTCGAATTGCATTCGTTCAAAAAAGAGGAACGCAGTCATCACATAACTGTTGCCGCTTGTTTAGCAGATTCGGAAATACCGTCGATTTATAAATTAAACATTTACATAGTCTGCATTTTTGCAACACGGTATTTTTCCTCCCGTATCTTTCAGATTCTCATTTCGAATTAAATGTCGAGATTTGTTTACTCGTACGATATGTAGATACCTTTCATGCAATCTTGGTTGTATCACTATGAAAGCAATAATTTATTGCATTTTTCCACAATTTGAGTTTATGGAAATTTTCAACTATACAGTGCCAGTTGTACAATGCATTTAACTAGTTTATGAGCTGAAACTAAAATGATTCTATTAAATTTGATATTTTATTATGTCGGCGAAAGTGAACCTCAGTTTCATCCTCGAATTTAATTAATTCACTATATTGATACCAAACACTCGTCGTACGACTCGTAGTAGTCCAGTCGCTATTACAACCGAATGCTGTGCAACGGTCCCGTGTTCGATTCCCGGCGCGGGTTCTCGGTTATTCGATCCTGGAATACTAGTAAAAATATGCCTTTCACGTATTGTCACTTTAAAACGAGGGTAAATCGAGTGGAAATAATATTTTAATAAACACCAAATGTTGATAGTCCGAAGTCTTAGCCAAATCAATTTGACAAAAACTGGTGGCACTCCAAAAGCAAAACCTCATTTCCTTTCAGAGGTGACGCTGTGATCGAAGAGATCGAGCTTCAATTGACAGAATGGGCCATTAACGACGACTCTGTTAGCGTGATGATACGCGCCACGTTATCCGTGCCGTACTTGACACTGTACCGCGTTGAGATTCCCGTCAAAATTCCCCACCAATATCGTTTTGTCCCCTTTGACACATTGTCAGACATTGCCAGAATGCCTGGGCTACTAACGCATAGTGCTCGCGACGACAGGACGATTCATTATTATGGCGGCGGAGAGAACGACGAGAAAGGATAAAAGTTGTCGAAGAATAGGCGGGGCGGGATCCTGGGAGAATATAGCGTGTTGGCGGCCATTGCCGAGGCTGAGGAAGGAGGATGGAAGAGCGCCGAAAATCATCGATATTTAGGCGTCGAAGTCACTCGCATGAACGAACCCGCGTCGCCGTCGTTACGAAAAATGACGTCTTTCGGGGGGAGTGTAGAAACGGCGCCAAAATAGCGCTGAGCCAGCCAGTTCACTCCTACGTATAATACATGTATATAAGGAAAAGATTTTTAGAGCGGCTGTAATTAAATAGATAGGGTGGCGGATTTAGGTCAGCGTCGGATTAAAGACGAACCGAGGTAACGAACGGAGCAAATATTTAAAAACTATAATTTATAATGGTGACAAACGTGGTGTACGACTCGTCGTGGCTCGGTCGGTATTGCTAACGACTGCGGGGCGGCGGTCGCGGGTTCGATTCCCGGCGCGGACTCTCGTTTCTTTGATTCAAAAATGTGCCCCTCAGCTATTGCCAGAGCAATAGAGGATTCCGCAAAATCGTGTCAATGAGTCTTAAAAAAAAAAAAGAGAAACTACACGAAGCATGCGCCTGGAAAAAAACTTATAATTTCGTATTTTTGCTCGAAATACTGTATCGATTACAGGCTTCATATTAATGCTACTAGAGACTCCTCATTACTAATTGTTAGGAGATCCTATTTCCATAAATATTCTAGCAGCGTGTCCTGCATAAATGAAAGACAATATAGACAAATCTGATTCCCTTTGCGGCGACGAATCGATTACTCGTTAGCATATTTAGTGTTTGATGATTCCCATAACAGCACTGGACGAGAAACGCGACACCACGTTCAAACTCCACAAGGGTCTCGAAATTTGCCTCCCACGCGCATCAAAAAATAATGTTTCGGTTAATTACCAAGACGGTTCACAATTCATCTAATTTGCAGCCTAACCTGAAACATAATTGCTTAGATCGAACGTGACTATTGCTTGATTACCCCATGAGATCCATCTTGCCGTAATAATAAAGCGATCGGAATAATTACGTTCTCCCCTCTGGTTTCGAACATTGTGAGATTCCTCCCCGCAAAATGCGGCGCGCAAAACAAGCAATGCACGCGTGTATCGCAGGGAAGCAAACCTTCGTTTTCTCGTGGAGCATTGGTAGCGTTAATAGTTTTACTCATCTTTCGACTTGTACTATTAAATGAACGGTTTAAACAAATGTAGGCGATCGCCTAGGGCGTCGCATGTTGGAGGCGAATAAAGTTACTCATATAATATTGTGACAAAATCTGAAATCCATTAATGATGTGATCATATGGAGATTTAAATTTGAACTGAAGGATAGCAAAAAATCTAAATATTAAAATGCATCTTCAGACAAAATTATGGAATCGTTGACTTTTAATTGACAAAAAACATCTTAAAAGGTTAGCAAGACATTAATTAAAGAAGACTTATGCTCCCACGGCATCACTGTCGACAGTGCATTTCTTAAGTCTGTGATTTAGAAGAGCCCCATTTAAACCACAATGCTCATGGATTACAGTGCATTTAACACATCGATTAGGCTTTTGAGAAACTGACGATATGAAAACATGTAAATGAATTTCCTTTTTCTAACATTTCAAATAAATATATTTAACCAAAGCGGGCGTCTTAAAGAAATACTTGAAAACCGTAAAGAATAAAAAAAATAGTCATATTGTCGCTTTTCAGTCTTGTAAATGAGAGACTGTCCACGTTGCCGAATCTGTATCGTCACACACGGAAAAGATCATGTTCGATGGTTGGCTTAGAGTCTCTTGAGGATATAGTTATTCATTCGGCGACGGAAGTGACGTAGTGCCCGCCTTCCAACGTTCGTCGGTACGCTCGCGCAAAACTTAACCTTAATAATCGTCCGACCCATAACGGCGGCGGCGAGCAGGCATGCGTGCACATAGACACATAGTACAAATCAATAATGCGACATTTCAAGTGGAGGGAAGGCGCCGCCGCGAGTTTGTGTGAAATAGGGAGGGGGGAGGAGGCGCAAATGAGGTGAAGTATGACAGCCGCGCCCCATTCAACTTTGCTTGTATGCATAGCAAAGAAGTTAGAAGACCTAGAGTACAGGTGTGGCATCCGTTAACATTGAGGTCAGTCGATACACAATGTTGTGGTGGTATTTGAACTCATGTTAAAGGCCTTACCAACGTATTTGTGTCAAAGCCCTCCAAGGGGGCGACCTAGTAAGTTGGCCTAACTTCTGACCTAAGTGGGGATTTTTAACGTGTACCTGTGTTCGTTCAGGAACGGGCCTATGCTTTACTTCCGTTTCAAATAAAAACGCGCGTAGGATTTTTTCTCTTCACGAAAATTGTCCATTGTCTCGGTCGGGAAATGAACCATTATCACCGGAATGGTAGGCCAACACGCTATCGACTACACCACCGATCACCTCTAGTGCTGGTTGAAGCTGTTCATCGTTCAGCGTCTAGTGAACATCTGTTCACTAGACGCTGAAACTTCGTCCATTGTCAAGATTGACAAACCCCGTTTTTGTGGGAGCGAATTCGCAATACTTTTTCCACTCGCTCATCGTATTGGTAGCTGTTTCTAAACATTTCATTTCTTTGGCGTCATCTAAGTTTGGTTCTGTAGTAACTTTATTCGTCTCCAATGTATCCTGCACCGCACATGATTGAGTATGTGCGTGAATAATGGCGGAGTCGGTTCGCGGCTCCAACGAAATTTAACATCGCCTGCGGACATACGTAAATAGCTCTGTTGGGGCCATCAAGAATTTGCGAGCTAAAAGTTTGGCATGCACTCTATTCTATTCTTTTCCTTTGATGCGGAAATTTCTTCCATTTTTGGGGCTCCGGCTGAAAAGTGCAAGCTCGTAATAGGTTAAAGGGGGACTGATGATTTTGCATGTGCCCTGTGCAAGACGGAATGCTTTCGACATTGTGTCGCGTTTAGCTTCTTCGCCTCTCCTCTTAGTGGAGTTTAAACAAAGGCTGAAGTTCGGAATCAACGCACAAAACTTTCGATTTCAGCTGGTTCATTCTTATTTAACAGACATTCACTCGCACTAATATTATTTTATCCAACTTGAAAAGGCAGTTCCATTTCCGCTAACGAAAGAACAATGGCCAAATAAATTAGAAATGTTTTTTTTTTCTTTTGCCGATTGCTATTTTGTCTAGACATTTTGCTAAAGTTATTTTCGCCTAAAGTCAATGGGAGATATGTATGGGGTGGTTCCAAATGCCTGCCCATTGCACAGTAAATTAAGGCTTATTAACAATTAGCGACCATAGTGACAATTTTCTAGCATATTAATTTATTTATTTTTTAAAACTCATTAGTATTCAGACGCCTTTCACGGAAGAGATTAAAAGAAGTGATCAATGAAATGCGTTTTAGCTTGCCCATTATTTTTTAACGATTCAAAGCTAACTCATTTGTACTCGTTCCAAAATAATAATAACTTAATTCTTTCTTGTTTCACCATTGTTTTGGGTCTAACTTTTGCATCCGACTCATCGATAATTTTGCACATCGCACTTAAGGTCTAACGTGTTGAAAATTGTGCGGCGCAGATCGGTATTATCCTCAAGGTAGCCTTGGCGTACCTTGCCAAATAAGCACTCTGAATGAAACAAACCATACATGTAACCATCGATGGAAACCGCTATTTCGATCCTGAATAAATTATCACAAAGTTAATATAGTTTTTTTTTTCTTCGTTTGCGCGCACGTTAAACAATTCAACATAACTCATGTACACTTCTCCATAAGCACGGTGCACAATGCACAATGCAAGGCTATTACGTGCTAAGACCTATTGTCTTGATAATGCTATTAGTCGAAGCTACTTCTTATCGTCCTTAACGAGGTTACATATAGGAGAGACCGTAGGCGGTGGGGCGGAGGGGGCTGTTTATACGCAAATATAGATAGTTGTAATCTTATATGCGCCAGGACGATACCGCCTGCTATTTAATAAAAGACGAATTCGGAATCAAGGGTTGGCCTATTTACAGTATGTAGATTTTTCTGTTTAAAATCGTCGCGCTATACCCATACGCACTTTTCTCCAACCTACGATACGCGACTTTCGTTAAAAATGTCCTCCTGAGATCGGAGTCATCGCGTTTTCATTCTCGTCAATATTTTTAGAAAATTGATGCAAAATGGAAGAGAGGAAATACTGTCAATATCGTAACGCCAATTGTTACTGGTGTCGATTAAAAAAAAATGACAAAATGTTAAAAAGTAAAAATGTCAAAATAAGGGGGATCTACTAAAGTTCAGAAAGAAATACATAAATACATAGACAATGTCCCTCAACAATAGAAAATATAAATATATACGCGTATTTGTCAAATTATACAATCTAGCCAATCTATCGTCGTTTTTCCTCGGTGCGCACCTAGCGGACAAATTTGATGTTAAGGCGATGCTTTTGGTCGTTTATGTCTTTAAATTTTCTACTTTTTACAAAAGTCGTTATAAATTAATTTTTGCAATTTCCAATTATTCCAATTTTTCAATTAATTTTGTGTTGAGGTGCTCGGCGCGGTGGTATCGATTAAGTCGCGACAAAGGCATTATTATTACATGCATTATTTATAATTTTTTTTAAATCACCATAGCGCCTAGTGCACTACAGGATTACTGCACCTTCATGTCCCTATGGAGATGTGCGAGGGGCAGGGAAGGGATGGGGAATGGCAGCTGGAATAGCCAGACTGCAGGATCCAACCCTAAGCTCTGGACTCCCTAAGGGAAGCTCAGGGGTGACGCCAGTACCCCAGGTTAACGAATAAACGAAAGCCTGCGCCGGGAATCGAACCCGGGAGCGTCCGCTTCGTAGCATGTTGCCATACCCACTGACACACACAATTACAATTTGCACACAATTACATACCATGGGCGGATCCCCTTACGCTAGGGATTAATCGCTCGAGAGAGAGAGAGAGAAACGGCGTCGGATATCGAACATCCTGGACCGCAAACACAGAGAGAACGCTTTAACCCATTATCACATGCACATTGCGGGGCCCTCCAGTCCACTTACGATGACGCTTACGACTTATGTCCATCGATCGGCGTATAGCATCGTTAACAACCGTTTTGGTTATAACGACCGGCAAAAATATATCAGGACCAATAGAAATACAATGATAACCTGTTGACTGTTTGTCCTAAATACGAGTTCAAATTTAATTAATTTTACATTGATTTATGCAGAGAACGGTGACATTCTTTCAGGGTTCATTCTGTAAGTCACATCTTTGTCTTGATCGTTTGAATCAAAGCGATCTTCTGCAAGTCCTTTTTCGTTAATATTGTCTGGTATTTTCCTGAAAATACATTTTATCTATACTTCCGTCATTCATTTGTACGTCCTCTGGACTCCCTTTGACATTCGTGATTTTAAAATGGGGTTGCCGACTCAGGTTCGAACCCATAAGTATGTGATTGCTATTCCAAAATTTCGTGCAGGTTCGAACATGTTAAAATCGTAACTTCCCATGCGTGTATACGTGCTTGTCTAGCGCCACCTGGTGCTCTCGGGCATAAACGCTACAGCGAGTTTGCGTCGCAAGACGCTAGTTTGTGCTCCTGTCTTTTTGGAATTCAATGGGAATGTCTAGTCACAGGAGGATGCGCGACTCTTTCGTACCAGGACGCGATTTTTCCCAAACAGCGAGGACAACGCAGGGGCCGTTAATTTGTTTCTACAGCGTCTAATTTGAATTTTCATTTGCGAGACGACATCGCGGTTGGCACTGTGCCGATATATTCGCCATAACTCAGCGGCACCGTCCGACAGAAAAAAAAAAATAACCGGCGATAACCGAAAGAAAATGGATTTTGTGAAAGCGAATGGGGCGATCTATAAAGTCACCAAGAATAGATTGACGTTGTCGCAACCATTGAAAAGAAAGTGCAATTATTAAATAGCATTCTCTGTAAGCACACTCTGCTCAAACGAAGTCTAAATAGTTTCAAAATTGTATAAATAGGAGATAAGCAAACTTACAATACAAGAGACTTTTGAAAATACGAGCACGTTCATGATGTTTAAAAGACAAATGATGTTATGAAATACGTGTACAGTGCATATAATATTTTAGTGGCAAGTAAGTAAAAAATCGATTACGGTTTATGCACAATCGCTGCTTTTAAAAGGCTAACGAAAATCAATAATCTGAACGTGTGCCAAGCATCAATGCCAACTTTTATAATGGCCAGTAAACGCTAAAACACGAAACCTATATGACAAAAATGACAATTGCATTATCGGGTATGTTAAAGAATATATGTCATCACAAGACAAAAAAAAAGAGATTTTCTGGTGACAGACGTTTTATGGTAATTTCCTAGTAATGGGGAATTTGGTGACTTGTGCAATCAATAACACAAAATAATTCAAATCGTCTTCATAATTGTGACTGCCTTTTTACTGCATTTGACCTACAATCTACAACCAAAGCACAGTGGAAAAAAAACGTTTAAACTATTTTTTGCCATAGGAAACTTCATCAAACTAATGGGAGATGATGCTTCCCGTATTTCTTTTGACCCAATATTATTTTAGTCGCTAGAGAAAGGTTTATATGTAAAGTAGTTGTGTCTCTTATGAGCTGAGCTCGACAATCAACTGTTTTTGCTTTCCGTTGAAGCCTCAAAAATATTTCGGCTAATGAAAAGCAAATGTTCAGAGGGCCCGGTGTCTAGTTTAATGCAAATCGAAAATCAACTCTGTTTTGCCTGAGTTGAGCGAAGTTTCGATTTCGGTGCTTACTTTTCCAAAGCTGGTAAGATTTTTGGTAACGTTCTTTTATCTACGATCTCTTGAGATAAAGAAACCTAAAACTTGATTTCTTTTGAAAAGAGATTTTTTTTTTCATGCCAGAAACGAAATAGGTAGGCTGATTCTGTGCGATGATCTCAGGAGTAAACAAACTTTTGCAAACAATTTGCATCTTTTACGTACCACTAAAATAATTTTTTTAGAGATTCAACAAGGCGCGTGATTCCCCTAGTGCCTGATTTTCTTTATCACTTTCTCGAAACAAGTGAAAGCTGCAAAACAAAAACAGAAATATGATAATCTTAAAATTTGGGTGTGGGTAAGAGATTTGATTAAAATGGTTTCAATCCATTTGGTTTATAACGGCATGAATAGAGCTATTTCAGAGTAAAACGCATTTAAACTTACACTTATTATTAAAAGATTGAAATGTGCTTTTGATGTTAATGCTTGTCTTGTATTTACTACACCTAATTGATGCAAGTCGTTTTTTTCTGATTGAAATGTGTTTTTGATGTTGATTTGTTATTTTTGCAATTGTTACACATAAATGATGAAAGTCAATTTTTTTCAAACAATCAGCGTCAGCAAAAATTCCATACAATGACCGCTATATAGATGAAAGACAAAAACCTAATTTGAAATTTAAAATTTAAGCTACGCAGTCCCTTTAAATTTTAACATCTCAATTGTCCTTTTGTTTTGATACTAAAAAATATATTTATTTAGTAAAATAAACATTATTCCTTACAAGGTTCCTTCGTGATATTTTTAAGATTACCTTCCAAAACAAGAACTCAATTATTTACATCCACAAATTTGTTTTCGTGCGCATAATAAGGAGATGTTTTGAATGTTGATAACCGATGATTCACTCTTGAAACAATTGGATTTTGAAATATTGCTCCAAAATTACCGAGATTGACAATTTGGAATTTATTTGAATTTGCAAAAGCAGGTTTTGATTCGATTGGCTTTTTCATCAAGAATTTAATATATTGCTTCAGCACACTCAAATACGAAGTTACCGTATCTTAAACTGGGGTTGTTTGGAAATAAAATAAATAAATATCCAAGCAACCCCAAAAAACCGCACCAGTCACAAATGTTATCAGATCAAACGCGCACAATGAAAGTTCATCACAAAAACGACAATCCCTATCGTGTAAAACCCTAACAGGAAAGTTTTTTTCAAGTTTAAATATTTTTATTAATTCTTATTATTACATATTTTGATCATAAACGTTGTATAATAAAGATTCCATATATTTTTCAATACATTTTTACTAAATCTCATGTTTTTAACCCCCCTAAAAAGGAGCCTGATCTGGTGATATATCCGTAGATAAAACACGGCACACCACTGACCACGCACCAGCATCTGCCCCTCGCTGTGCCAGCTCACCGCACCCCAACGCACCCAAAGGAGGTTTCAGGACGAGGGGCAAATCCAGACGTACGCTTATATAATATTCCAAAAGAATTTTGTTTTGTCTCTTTTCAGGAAGCGGCTCCTCACATCCACCGGCGGGCCAGCACCCCCTTGATCCACGCCGGCAGCAAATTCAGGCACGGACTACTGCAGCTGATGATCCATTCCATCGATCCGCTGAACGAAACCCAGCGTGAGTATACATGTAGATCCCAGTGTTGGGTTTGTTCTTTTTAAAAAGGACCCGGTTCCAATTCCCGTTCCTCCGATGAAAAATGGAACCAGTTCCCGAATTTGAAATTAAAATAAACCTGGCCGTTCCTAGTTCCTTTTCAAAAGAAACATCGAAATTAACCGTTCCTTCGATTAAAAAAGATTAAAAATAATTTGTGTTATAATAACTAACACGTTTGTAGATTAAATAAACGCATTTTTAATGACACGGAGAACTGAAAAATTACAAAAACTACATGACATCACATCGAAAGGACAAATGCCGATTTGCGGACACAGATTTATTTTAACCTTTTAACCTCTAGCAATTTTTGTTCAATGCTGTAAAAGCTTCACTTTAGGCAATTGTATTTGTAGAAAATTGAAGGTTTTGGCAGAAGGAATTCTGCAAAGAGAAAAGGAATTCCTGTTCCAGTTCCTCAAAAAAGGTCCCAGTTCCCGTTCCAGTTAAAGATTTGTAGTCAGATTTTAATTTAGATTTATATGGGGTCAACTAAGAAGAATTCTATAAAGGAAACTAGGTGTTCCTAAGTTCCTCAATAAATGATTTTTGTTTTGGACCAGGAACTAATTTTCTCAAATAAAGATTCATCCGCAAATCATACTCAAAATAGTAACTAGTTTCTAGGAAAATAACTCTTCTGTTCCGTTCCTACCCGAAATTGATCGATCCTTCTGTCTGTCGCGGTCTCCCGGTGTTGTCCCGACGTCCCGGGGCTTCGCACCATCCCGGAAGTGCCGGTTGCCCGGTCGATTCAAATTAAAACAGAAATGTGATTCGCACGCGCCATTGGCCGTGCACATGAGGTATATTTGTTGTGGGCGTGTCCACTATTGCGATCGTAGTGAGCGAGGAGACGGAACTCAACAACAATTTGATGACCGGATATAACAAAGTAGAAAGATATATCGCCCTGAAAGCAATTTTGTTGTAAATTTTTATCGAAAGGTCAAAATACGTACGTGAATTTGCATATTATCATTTTTTTATTCATAAAAATGATCTAATCAGTTTAGATTATTAGCACTGAAATTGATGATGGTCATTATTAATGGTATTAATTTGCTATTAAGTCAAATACCGATTTATTGATATATCGACAGAAATAATGTAATATATTTACTGCAACGTAATTATTTTACCTTTGATAGTTACCGATGTAAGCTCGTTTTGTCTTACGTGCATATTTTTTTTTTTTTTTTTTATTTTGATCAGTATACAACTTGAAGTGGGGAATGGTCACAGATTTATGTGTGTGTAAAAAATAAATAAGTACAGTACAATATAAGATCAAACCAAGTACTAGTATTGTGTATAAACCAGGATCTTATCACCATATCAGCGGAGAAATTTGTAACGTAAATAAAAAGGTTAAAATAATATTTTATAAATTTTAAATTACAGCGAAAATGCGATATGTGTATTAATTAAAATTTTAAGTATGTCATAAACGTAGTTTTTTTCAATCATGTTAATTATAAAAGAAAGTAAATAAACAAAAATGTTTAAGATAAACTAAAAACTTTGAAATCATGGCAAATATCACGGACAAAAGAAAATGTTTCCATATGCATATACATGCCATATATACCATATACATGCGTATTGAACACAGACTAATAGTTTCTGGGAAAATTTCGTATACTCATTATCGCCGATAGAGGGCTCCAAGATCGACGAGAAGACCACGCAGATCCACGCCATCGCTTCCCTTAAAGTGCTTCTGGACGCCACGCGCGCCTCCAACGCCGCGTCCAACACCCCGGCCACCACCACCACCACCACGGCCGGCTGTTCCGAGTCCGACTCGCAAGACAACCTAGCCGGGCAGGGCGGCCACGCGGCGGCAGCAGCAGCCGCGGCCGCCGCCCTAGCCGACAACGGTCAGGGTATCCAGGAGGTGGAGGCCATCTCCGAGTCGGAGTTCCAACACGCCGCCGCCGCCGACAGCGTGGTCTCCATTCGAGGCAACAAGGGCGTGGTGCGCATCGAGTCGGCCAATCAGCTGAACCACGTGGCGGCCAATCACGTGACGTCAGTTAATGGCGCCGACAATGGGGTGAGTGGGTAGGCCTTACAGAGAGGACCGTGATGGGGGAGGAAAAAAATGAATAAATCGATAGAAAACTAATTTCCATATTTGCGAACGCTGCGGTCTCTCGACGCACGGAAGCAGGTCATCATCCAAGGACTGGACTCATCCGATGTTCGTTATGCGATTTGGATGCCGTAATGCACGTTGAACGTTTATAGATTGGATGACTCACTACTAAACACTATATTGATTAAAGATTTAGCTATCGTAATATAACTTAAGATGGCTAGACGAAGGCGCAATTGCACTGCCGGTATATGAAAGATGAACGCTAAATAGAGAATTTCAAAATTGATGAGTTTAAAATGTAGGGCCGCCGCTGCCAATATTTAATAGCCTATAGCGTTTGGTTATGGATAAATTTTCATCAATTCTTAGCCGAAAATTAACACTTTTAATTCGTTAAAAATATCACATTATATCGTTTCTTTATTTTTTGTTCTTGCGCCAATTAGTGGAGGATGCTCACGGGCGCACCTTTTCCACAGCTAATTTCACAGATCTTACAAAGTAGATCTATTGTAGTTTGTCTTACACGATATACCGTAAATAAGAACGTAAAGCACTAAAACAAAACCATTAGTCGTTGAAATTAATCGTTAGGTGGCGCTTAATTGACCATTTTGCGATCCAATTGTTCAGACATGCACTTCTATATAAATTGTCGAGGTTGTCTGTTACATGATAGCTAAATAATTGGTCCGATGCGACTACATCGATTAATATTGTTTTCTCTTGAACGCCACCGGTGAGCACCAATGAAAAATAATTTAAATAGGAGATGACCGAGTTCAGATTAAAAAAATAAACAGTGTTTTTCAGGATTAATTAAAACTTTAGTCGTACTATTTAAATGTGATGCGATTCTGATCGAGTATACCTGTGTGTACAAATGCGGCTGGTACGCACTCTCGCTTCCATTCTATTCTAGAAGGACGAGGAGGATAGCGACGAGGTGAAAGAGCCGCTGGACATGAGTTGGCCGGACACAGCCAGGAAGCGATTGACTTACGTCATCCTAGCGCCGATTGTAGTTCCATTATGGTTGACGCTACCAGATCCGAGAAGACCGGTAAGTCGACTCATCCCTAATGTACACACGCAGTCTGCGATGATGTTTTCTCGTCTAAGAAGCGTTATAAACGTCCGTGATATACAGATTGTATAACTCGAGTCATAACCAATATATCGGCAGATCTAATATTAATATTGGTTATGACTGGAGTCCTAGACACTTATAAGTAAATTGAATCTTTAATAATTTTATATTTATTTCTTATTTGAATGAACCCTTGATTGATCTTATTAGACAGATATTTGCAAAATAGTCTAAAGGAGTGATGTACTCGAGTATGGAAAATAATTATCTAAATTATGATGTCGTTGAATACCGTAATCGGGAGTTTATGAGCATAAGAACAAAAATACTGTAATTAACTAGTCTATGTTTTCTTGAAGAATGATTGAAAATTACTATGGCTTACTTTAAAAAACCCTGAACAGATGCATTTGAATAATTTTTAATTTGCAATTATTATTATTACCCGTACTATTATTATTTTTAATCATCCTAGTGCCTAGTGCCTAGGGCACTACAGGATTACTGCACCCTCGTGTCTCTATGGAGATTTGTGAAGGCAGGGAAGGGAAGGAGATTGGCAGGTGGAATAGCCAGGCTGCAGGATCCACCTCTAAGCTCTGGACTCCCTAATGGAAGCTCAGGGGTGACGCCAGTACCACAGGATTATGCACCCCGTTTTTTTTCGGATCAACTGCAGTTGATCCGAAAAAACAGTTGACACGGGACACATGTGTCAACTTGCAGAATGCACTTCTATTACGATATGCCACGTCATGTGTCAACTGATTTTGAATGAATATACACTTGGACCGCGCTAGCCAACCCTGCTGGTTCACCAAGTGACATCACACTTCATCCAATCAATAAACGCTATACCTCGCCTAAAGGTTTGTAAAGAGAAGAGGTTTGCCCATGCGGAAGTAGAGCTTTGTTGGGATTGTAGCAAGCTTTCAATAATTTAAAAAAGTCTGCGCGTCACCTCGAGCCCCACCGGGATTGGCTAGCATAAATGTTCACACGTAACTCGGGATGACTGATCCGAAACAGGGTGCTTTATTAACTTTTGGGTGACACAGCAAATAAGTAACGTAACCAGAAAACTACCGTAATCGTGATTGGTTGGCGCAATCAAATTCACACTTGATTATTTCACACGTGATATCTCGTGATAACACGTGATATCTCGTTCTTTCTCAAGAACCAAAAAATTTTGGCAACTCACTTTTCCAGATGACGAAACCCATTTCACAAAAGTCCTCGCATGGGCTAACCTCTTATCTTTAAAAACCTTTACCCCGCCTAGGCTAACTTTGTACATTCACCAAGCTTCACGAACAATCGACACAAAGTCTAAAATCGGGACCCCGGGTAATTCGACGTGCCACGTGCAGCAACAAATTTTAGAGAATGGCACGTGCGTCGCACCGCAAACTGCGCTCGTATAAATGTAAATAGACAATTAGCCCGATTGCGCGACGAAAATTAATTGCCTAATAAAACATAGACGGCGCTCACAGCTATGAAACATGTTGCCAGATATTGGAACATTTGCAACAACTATCCACCAGCAGTCGGGGCGACTAGAAAGTGAAAACAGTTTCTGAAAATATATTTTTTTTCCACGTAGCTGACAACTAAATGACGTTAGTCAACAAATCAGAACAATTTGATAACACTGTCTGGTTGGGCCCAATCAGGCTATCTGAAGCTTTCCAATTGTGCCTTCCATTTTGAGTAAATGATGTCAGCGCATTGTTCCAGAATATTATTATCGGTTACCAATTAGACAAAATTTTGAATTAATTAAAAATTTTGAAATAAAATTTCGACACCAGAATATTAGGCTAAGTTACACGACCATGACATGAGCGACCAGAAAATACGTTCTATCGGACGTGTACGGTGTAGCGGAACGCGC
>JAUJYS010001822.1:0-16248 GCA_033995665.1 Melogona broelemanni | reverse complement strand
TCTCCAAAGAGACACGAGGGTGCAGTATTCCTGTAGTGCACTAGGCGCTACGGTGAATTTAAAAAAAAATAAAAAAATAAAAATAAAAATTTTAGCGATTGCATTACAATGGCTTCTAACAAAGAACCATTTTAAGAGGAACAAGTGACATTGTAAAAAATCTAACACTTTATGATCTTAAAAATTGAAAGTTACTAAAATGTTTGATTAGGATCGCATTTGAAAATGTTCAATTTATCCTTTTTTGTTTTTTTATTTGTGGATCTTCTTAAGTTGAACAGTTAATAACGTTTTAACAATTAATTGCGAAGATATTACTAATTTAATAACTTTTTTTGCGCACTTTCTGCTGTAAGTCAAATATTTTTTGACACAACCCTGTTTCAATAAGAATTTAATAAGATAATTTGACATACTTACTTGATTTCGTTTGCACTGGAGTATAATCTTCGCGAATTTTCATCATCGTCCCACTCGCTTTCAGCCATGTTGCTGGTGTTAGATCCGCTGCTACTCGAGGTGTCAATTTCAAGGACGTTGGCATCATCACAAGACGAGCTAGAACTCCTTCTTCTTTCATCTACAGTTTCTTGGACTCCGTTCAATACTCTAACATCTTCTTCGTTCAACGGAGGATCATCATCAGTTGTGTTTGAATTTTCAACTAATGCTTGCGGTTTAGTTTCAAAATTTTCAACTGCTGCTTGTGGTTTAGCTTCAGGCATTTGAACTAATTTAACCTCAGAATTTTGAACTAATGTTTGTGATCTAGCTTCAGAATTGTGAACTGAAGTTTGTGGTTTTGCTTCAGAATTGTGAACTGAGGTTTGTGGTTTAGCTTCAGAATTGTGAACTAATGCTTCTGGTTTAACCTCAGAATTGTGAATTGAGGATTTTGGTTTAGTTTCAGAATTGCGAAATGAGGTTTGAGGTTTAGCTTCAGATTTGAGAACTGATGTATGTGGTTTAGCTTCAAAATTGGGAAGTGACATTTGTGGATTTTTTGAAAGGGTAACATCAACTTCACTAGAAGAAAGATTAACATTGCTCAATGAATGCGGTCTCTTGATTTCTTCCATTGATTTATGATACTGAGGTTTCTGAATTACTGGTTCTAATAATTCCTTGAATTCGGCCAAAAAGTCTTCATGGCTAGAACTAGCCAGCATGACATGTAGTTCATCAGTGGCCATTGAATATTTCTTGTTTAAATCATCCAAAACGCTGTTGGCCTCAAATGTTAATCGCGGCTTACTTGTGTTGCGTTTTGTAACCTCATCTAGTGATTGAGCTCCTGACATGTATTGTATTTTATTAGTAGCAATATCCGCTTTGACGTTTTTTATGTCGTCTTTTGCATGGCTTTGATTTTCGTCACGGGCAATAAAACTATTGACGGTCTTTCTTGCAAGGTTCTCACAGTCTTGTAAATTGCCATACATGGGATGTAACGTATCACCTGATTGGTTATTGGAACTGACGATTTCAGTACTTTCTGGGTACTTTTCCGGCAAGTTGTCAAAAGATTTAGCATTTCCTCCATTTTCTTTATGACCCATAACTAAATTTATGCTTCCGATATTATCTTTGACACTTTTCTTATTCATTTTCGATGGCAGCAAAGGTGGTTCTGTGTCAGCTTTCTTTAAAAGAGCATTTGTGGCGTCTATTTGTTGACAACGTTCCAGCTTGTCCTGTTTAGAAGATGGCAAAGTTTTTTCTGCTGTACCCGCAACATTTGTTAGGCGAGAATTAGGTGATGTTATTTTTAGCAAATTGTTATTTAATTTTATTGTTAGAAGATTTGCGCTTTCCTCAAAAGCGTCAACTTCAGCTTTATTATTCAAATCTTGCTGCGACTTATTATTTGAATGTTGTTGTGATTTATTATTTAAGTCTTGTTGGGACTTGTTATTTAAATCTGGTTTCACGTCATTGACGATAGTCAAGTGAGCCGGCATCTCTTGACGAGTTGCCGGCTTTCTCTTTTGAACTTTCGCCATCTTCTTTGATTTACTGATGCCCACAGATTCTTGATTCATCTCTCGCAGGTTCGGACCAATCACCTTGCGCGCTGCAGGATTCATCTTTCGACCAGGTGGTTTGTTTCTTCTGTCAACTACTGGGGCAATCAAGGGTAAATCTTTCTGACAATCAGTTGCAATTCTGCATTCAGCTGACTTGGATGTTTGGCTATCATTGCTTGGCTTGCGTTTCAATAGGGGATCATCGTTTTGTTGTTTTAATTCTTTTTTTCCATGTGGTGCACTTACTAGACTTTCATTATTAAGAACATCTTTTTCTCGTTTTTCTGTTTCAACATTTGAAACATTCATAGAAATAGCCGACTTTTTCTTTATAGACAGTTTCTTTGCTGAATTATTCTCAACTACTTGTTCAATTGCTGTCTTGTTTTCGGTTAATAGCTCTTCTTTGATTTTAGTTTCATTGGAGCTGCATTGAAGATCTTCTGCAGCATCCACAAAATCCGAGCTATTTGTTTTGTCATCAGACAAAGACTCCTGGCTTGAGCTTTCTTGAATTGAAATATGATTGGTACTAGAATAAATATTCTCTTCGACCTTTTCATCAACAAGTGGTTTTACATCGTCAATGCAACTGTCATATTCCGTCTGTTTTCCCTCTACCAAATCATTTTCGATCTTGTCTGTCGAAACCCGTTTGATTGGCGTGTTTTCATAATGAGGAAGGCAGAAGTCATCTGGGAAATCAATGTCTGTATCGATCTTGGTTATTATTCCAGAGTCTGTCGTGTTCTTGGTTACGGTAGAGTAATCGCTAGAACTGGCCAACTTTGAGAGAGCATGAGAGGTGGCCTGTAGGATAGGCAGAGCATCTTTGCTGCTTTTTTTGCTCTTGAGAAAGTTGGTGGGAAACTTGGAGGGCTTCTTTTTCTTTAGAAACGGTAGATGGTAGGAATCAAACTTTCTGTTCGGTTCGGGTCGACTCTCGTATTCACTCGGCCTACGTTTGCTCGATGACTGATTGGCACTCGGTCCGTTACCCATTGATGCACTAGATCGGCAAAAATAACAGACATGTTGATGTTTGATTGATTTAGGCTCGCTCATGCTTGTGGTCTGTTTTTACATGCTTTACATGCTTGTTCAAATATATTTTGTTATTTTTTAATGTTGAGGGATATGCCTGTATTGTGTTTCTATTTTATTATGTTTATACAGATTTTGTGCCTTTACTTCTTTGTATAATAAAACTGATGTATTGTTTAATATGAAATGAAATACGCTTGTGTATCACAATGAATAAAATTCATAGTTGGGCATCGTTACTTTCGCGTTCCTTTAGATTTATCTAAATTATTTGGCAAAGACCAGCGAATAATTATTACATCCAATCTAATATATAGTATAGTATGCCATGATTTAATCACTAGTCTTCAGTCATGAACATGGTCCGAGATACATTTCCCGATATGAAAAACGAAAAGTAACGGCAAAGTTTCTTAAAGCGGCGAATCTGTTTCAAAACAGGTCAATATCTGGAGACTAACCATTATGTCATGTACTAGCGTAGTACTATTGTACTATACGTTTGTCCGTCCACTTGTCAAATAATCAAAATAAATATAAAGTCAAGGACAGCGCACAACACCACAACTGGGTTACTGTTTTCCTGAATATCACCTTTTCAAGTTTAATTTTGTAATTACGCGAAAATCATGTTTTCCGGAACAACCTAACAGTTTCGTGTTTCGCTTTGATGCAAGTAGCTTTAAATTAGGGTTATGAAAGTGCTGCCCTCTCAGAAGTTGACTATCAGTGCTCTACAACCTGCAAACACCGCACATGGGCTTCACATTCACATTGAATGTTTTAATTCGTTCGTCTTCATTCTTGCATGCACATATCGATTTATATCAATGGCACCATGTTCAGACAAAATTTTCATTTTCAAATTTGCATAAGCTCCAAAATTAAAATGATTAAAATAGTATAAATACAACTCAAAGTTGAAAATATATAATTAAATTTCATTTACCTCTTTTTTATAGCAATTCGTAGACGAAATCAACTCCCTGCTGTTATTATTTCCGCGCTCACAGTAGTTATTTGACTCGAAGCATCAACATAGCAAACAGTGCGCGTAAAAGTGAATTTTGTAGCAGCAACAGCTCTACCTCTACCAAAGTCTCGTTCGCTTTTACTTTTAGTTTGAAGAAGAAGTTAGTTTGGCAGTAAATCAAGAATGCCGGCGAGACGCAGTCACTTTCTAAATTTGGACCTTCAAAATAAGATTCAGGTCATGAGGAGGTAGAGTTGAAGATACAGCCACATCAACAGACGACTATTTTGTTTTCGACTTGTAATTTGTAAAAAAAAAAGACAATGTAAATTGGTATTCCTTCTTAACGATCAATTTGGTTTCAGAATTATTTTACAACCAAGAACAGATATATAATTTTAATTATAAATGTCCATAGAAATACTACCATAATAAACGCCCATTGAAACCAATGTTATTTCGGGCTGCTTAAAAATATTAGGAGGAAAAGCATATCGCGATCCATGGTGCAAAATATTATTTTTGAATAAAATTGAAAAAGTTATTCCTTCTAAACGATCAATTTGGTTTCAAATTTGAAACAGCAACGGTGGCAGAAATATTTTTTTCCTCCAAATTCCTACATATCGAAATGCTCATCGAAGTTCCAAAATTAAATGTTAATCGCATATTCAAAATTAAAAGTTCGTTAAAAACGTATTTATAACTATTAACGTACTCAATAAATCAAGTTTGTATTTTTTTAGGCCAATATTTCAAGAGAAAATCTTGTTTTGAGCAATAGCCGGAAAAGATTTTCAACCTGACTGTATAGAAGTTTTACTAACTCTGGAAGTGAATCCTCTGGACTTTATTGACTGGAATGGATTGAGCTGTGTAGATTAATCAAAAAATGATTCATCCAAGTAAGCGACACTTGCCCAAACAAAATTGTGAGAAAATGACAATTTAAAAGTCAATGTATTTGGTCTCATAAAGATCAAGCTACTTACATTCATGATAGGACAAAATTCAATCGAGACAGTTACGGAAACATCTGCCAAAATTTAACTGAAACTTCTGTTTAATTTATGTACTTGACACATGCTGTAGATCGTGAATATGTAGTTAACAAGCGGTGTATGAGAGGTTATTAATAATCACCTGCAAATAATTATTCCAAAATATTTTTTAACACTGGTTGAAAATGCTTCAGGACGAAGTTCTCATGGACTGCATAAATAAATATCAGAAATCTTGAAAAGGAATGACTAACTGATTTTCACAATGCCAATGCATTATGCAAACGTTGTTTGCATTACTTAAACGAAGCTTTCAAATTCAAACAAATGGCATGATAATAATGGTATTAACAATGCAGTGCGATTATTATTTAACTTGATTCTCATTTTAATTACATTTTTTCGCGATATCATTTGAAAAATCACATCCTTAGCTGCACATCCCAGCGGACAAAATTCCACTAAAATTCGTTAATCAAAATTGCGAAGACGTTTACTTAAGCAAATTTCTTTACATTTATTTTACCATATTATTTTTTAAAAACCATTCCAAGTAATTATTAATCACCTGCTCGTACATCTTGAAAGTATGATCATTTTAGCAAATCATTTAAACATGTTTAGTGTGGAACTTTCATTGTTTACTCAAGAACAAGGTCACATGACGAGTTTAGCAGAACTTAAAACAATCGTAACACAGATTGGCAGAAGGGAAATTGCGTATCCAAAATGAATTACCGAGACTGCGATTGCAATAAAAAATAATATTCTGCAGATTATAACAAGGGTTGCGCATTGCACAACCCGCAATTCGTCTTTTAACACTTTTTTTTAAACGAAAAGACAATTTTTTTTCCAATTTAAAAAAGCATTTCTGCCGTGAGACAATTTTTCCGTACGAAAAAAAAAATATTCTTGCAAAGAAATATACCTATTTCTCGACATGGTAAAAGTAAAGTTGCACAAAATATATATAAAAAAAATATAAATGAATATTACTTTTGGCATGGCTCTTGTAGTTATAAACTGACTACTAATGAAAAATAGCTAAATCTTTTTCCATACAAAGATTGGCAATCCCCCTCGTCGCTAGCAGATATATTTATCTAAATATGCACTAGTACTAAACGAATATCAATAGTAAAGGACTATGCCATTTTTTCGTGTAATGCATAGAAATTACAACCGATAATAGATGAATGAGCTATTTCCAAGCCAAGTAATCTCCAAATTTTGACTATAACGCTTTGTTCCCCCCCCCCATCAAATGGAAGTTAGCGAAAACCTCAACAAGTTTATACACTGTTCTACTAAAGTCAACATTATTAAGTGGAATTAACACTTGGGATCGAAATCGTTGAGTTTAGCTTCTAATATTAGTTCAAAAGGTAACGTTTTCAGTAGAATTGAAGCCAAAACCAATACACAAATTAGTTTAAATATTTATGAGCAGGGGCGCTATTAGCGAGAGCTTTAAGCTAGCGCTATGTAGCGCTCTTATTTGGTGTATTGCCGAATAGGTTAATTGCGAGAGCGTTCCGCAGTGTTCCAATAAAAAGCTCCGCTCAACGATCAACGTACGTTGAAAAATTTAAACTGTGGGGATCCAATATTTTTTTTGTAAAACATGTGTTTTTTTTTTGCTTTTACAAGCCCAGATCGACGATCTTGATCCCAAGTATAAATGGGGCTCGAGGTTGTTTTCAAAAATTGAATCAACATTTCAATAAGAGGAGCAGGGAAAATAAGAAATGGTGGAGTCGAAACATGACTTAGCGTGTGCTGTAGCAAAATGTAACAAACTGAATGTCGTCGTGGAAACTCAGCTTTTTTGTTCGTAATTTACTTAGGCTAGGTACCTAAACAAAAACTGTTGTTATACAGCATTGTGAAAAGTGTCGATAACTTTGGCACTTTGTTTAAAACTATTTTTAATTTATTTATTTTCAAGATCATTATCCTACCAACTACAGGGGCCACTTCGACAGATTTCCATAATAATGCGTCAGCAGTTGAGGAAAATGAAAGCTTCTAGAGCACAAAGTGTGGCACAGAAAAATGATGGGTGTGGTAGAATATATTTCACATCGAGTTAATCCGATGACTTTTTGTATCTCTCACAGGGAAAACATGCAACAATTGACACAGGAGGGGTGCTGGTGGGAGAGAGATGGGGTGCAGTCATTCTGCCACGATACACAAACAACTAGGACGAACGGAATCTTATTACATAATGGATTAAAAAGTAAAAACGAAGAAATGGGATGGAAATGATGAAGAAAACGGTGATAGTGATGCGGGTACGAGTAACCCTGACTCGCGAAATCACCTTAACTGGCACTAGCATAATTGTAATGCTGAGAAAAAAAATCTCTTTTCTAGCAAAACGCGAGAAAAACATGACAAATAAAAATTAAAACAAGTTTGGAAGTTGTTAAAAGAGCTCGCCATAATTTAGTTTTTACATCATCATTAGCAAGGGTCTTTCGGTCTCTGCTGCACGTGGACGCGGCTGGCATGCAACAACACCTGGTACTGGTGAAAGTAGACCACGCCGCAGTGTTCGCAGGGAAACCGCCTCCGACAATGCTGCCACACTCGATGCACCAGAAAGTTACGCCGCACCGCGAAACCCCTTCCCGGCCGACACATGCGGCACCGGAAGGTGGACGCGCCCCCTCGACACTTGAGACCGGCCTGCCTTCTCAGCTTAAGTCGCCTGCTGTCCTTCACCAGTTTGCGGGGACGACTCTGCTTGCGTGACCTCTTGACCTGCACCACGTGAAAGTCACCGGCCGCGTCGTAACCCGCGAACCCCAATCCACCCCTTGGCGAGCTAGACGAGGACCCCGGGGAGGTCCCCAGGCCACCCTCCCCTCGATTTACAAAGTGTTTTCTCCGGACCGAACGACAGGATCCACACATGTCCAGATGGTGGATGACGTGGTGTAACTCGAAGACGGCTGCACTGGGCAGCGTCTGTCCACAGTGGGGACAACGCGGTGAGAACTCATCGTCGCCCCCATGGGCGTAGCGCACGTGTTCGCGGAGCACCGAGTCGTAGGGCGTCCGAAACTGACAGTCGGCGGCGTGACACTGGAGCACCTGGCCGGTGTGAGTCCGCATGTGTTCCATCATGGCGGGTTGGGAGGTACAGGCGAAGGGACAGAGACGGCAGGTGTAGGGCTTGAGGGGCACGATGCGTTCGCTTTTGTGGATGACCAGGAAGTGGGTTTGGAGGGAGGAGTGGTCGACGAACTCGCAGCCGCACTCCCGGCAGCGGATCTCTCGCTGGACCGGTTGGGCGTGGCGCGAGACTATGGGCGTGTAGGGCGTCACGGGGCCTTGGTGCGCGTGTCGTTCGTGGCGGTGCTGCTCCAGACTGGATAGATTGGTCGTACGGAAGTCGCATTGGTCGCAGTCCAGCAGGTCGCTGTTGTGGGTGAGGATGGAGTGGGCCTCCAGCTCCGGTCGGACGTCGAAGGTCTCGCCGCATTGGTCGCATTTGTGAGCATGGGGCCTCTCATGACCTCGGCCACTGTTCCAAGGTCAAGGCGATCATGGTGATGGAGGTGGTCGCGTACAGAAAAAGAGAGATAGAAAGAAAAAGAGAAAAACAAAGAAAAACTACAGTAAACAACAACCTCCCGGGGGCTCGCCACCTTTTAAAAATTGAAATGTTAGGTTCGCCGAAGAGTTACTGTCACCACCACTGAGTCTTTTATCAAAATGTTTACAATCTAACACGGTTTATCGCTAGCACATATGACCGCTAAAATAACATGACTACTTGTCTAACTAATACATAATAAACGATACAGCCAAACACAACATTTTCTTTTCTCCGCCAGAGCAGATTCTTTTTCCTCGTCGAACAGGGTACTGGCGATCTACCAAACACAAATGAAATCTTCTCAAGTGTTATTTGCTAACGCATGTAATTGTAAATATGTCAGCTTGCACATTATATAGAGTTTCAAATTTTCAAATGGATAATCCAGTCAAATGTTTCAAGAATGCCTGATCAGATTTCAGACTTGAATTTATTGGTGAAACTAAATTTGTAAAGTAAATTAAGTGATCAATTTGTTAAGATATAACCTAGCAATTGTTAAATTACAATATTAAATGATAAGCTATCATTGATTGGAATTAAATTTTGTTTACTCATGCAAGAAAATTGTTTAATTTTAATCTATATTTTGCAGCTACACGTTGAGTGATCGCTGACAAATGTTGATCGTAATTTCGACACTTTCTAGATTAAGAAATAAATAATGATGAAAACTCTAGTAAAGTTCATATCTAAAATTAACAATGCACAAGCAACAAAAATTGTGAACATGATCTGGAACCTTATATATACTGGTAAACTCCTGCTATTTTCCTCATGAACATATGTGACATTTTAAAGCTCAAGTCCCCCTGTTTGTACCGAGGTAATAAGATTTAAGCCATCTAAGTAATCGGATTTCAGGTCCAACATCGATATAAATGCTTGATGCTACCTAGAGATCTGATTTTCAGTAGTGCTTCATAGTATATTCAAGTGTTCATTAGCCCCCCTCCCTGCTGTATCTCCAACTAGCAACAAGCATTTGTATCGTTGTTATTTATTTTATACTCTATTATGTCAAGACTCTTTCTGTAATAATGTTTTAGACAGGACAAAGAGCATTTTGCCAAAAGTGAGTGTAACGAAATTTCGAACGTCAGTTAATTTTTATACAATCAAGTCCAGACATTTATTACACGAGACATTCCATAATGAAGCAATTTAAAAGAATATTGGATAAAATTTAAATAATGACCTATGCCAAACCAACTTTCATACACACGCCTTCCTTAGGAATGAAAGCTGTTAAGAGTCGTGCTTGTTTAGTCGAATTTTAGTGTAATTTTAATCATATTTTAAGACACTAAAATATTGTTAACTGAACATTTGATTAAGCCTGTATTCGGGTATACATTATAATTGTAAATCCGGGGCTCTTCTGGTGACACCCTTTAGGAAACACAAGTCACAAATTTTAAATAATAATCAATTGATGAGATTAAAGCCATAGTGATGCAATTCATTTTATCTTTATTAGAATTACTCCCCGTATACGTTTTCGAAACTTGTTCAAGTCATAGTTAGGCATAAGTATTAAATACTTTGCATTTTTAAACAAAAGCCTGATTTGCGCCACTACGGATGTAGCCTTCTCAATTGTTAAAAACATTGTTAATAGTTTTAGTAGTGAATCATTGATGACAATTCCAAAATTATAACGTAACACAATGGGTATAAATGGGTATTTCTGATTATTCTGCATTGATTACAGATGTAAAAACGATTTGTAAACATATGTGATACAATCAAGACGTACATGTACACAAAAATTCGCCGAATCGAGCGAAAAACGATGCACGAGGTTGTGAAATTTGACAAAAAATGATTTGTTTGATTGACAAAAGTTATTAAAAACATACGCGACTTAAGTTCTGGAAATAGACCTAAAACACGGTTAGTTGTACGCAAAGTACAATTTATATTCGTTTGACTACTTTGCGTGACCACACCTAACCGTGTCTTGGGTCTACTTACCTAACTTAGGTCGCGTATTTTGTGCTTTGATTTCCCAATCTCGTTCATCTTGACTGACTCGCTCGGTTCGGCAATTTTTCATGTGCATGTATGTCTCGAAATTTTATTTCTTATCAATTTCATACCGTTTCATTTACATGAAACATCGTACATCAAAACTGAAATGATCATTGATGAGATCCATGAAACATGCTCTGTGAAATTCTATGTACGTACTTCAATCGTTTTTCCTAATGTACATGTACCTAGCTAGGCCGTGATATTTAGCCAAAAATGTCACAAATGATTCGCAACATTCGTAATTGAACGTCAAGACGATCTTTTACTATATTCATAATGATCGACCACCCCCGTCAAAAAATAAAGTTACATAAGCATATTCGGGAGAAGAAAATTGTGATTTTCAAATCTATTACAATTTTACAGTTTGCAATTTATTTTTGGCTACCGACTCCATTGCATCCCGGCTCTACTTCTCCATTGCGGTCAATATCATCAATCCGGGAATCCTCTTTCCATTCTACACTGTGTTTAAAGAAAATTAGATAAGGCTCTCTTTGAACATCAGTGTAATTCCTCCACAATTGCAAGATTTAGTAATAACAGTACACAGTTTGTTCAACTATAATTTAGATCAAACAAAATAGACCTTGCACGGGTGATCACGACGCCCACCAAAGAAAAAAAAAGAAAAAACCAGTACATATCAGAAAACTTATGTGAATATTAAAGCTTACTTCATTACCGCAAGTAACATTAAATGGAATATTTATATTGATTAAGTGAACAACCAAACAAGTTAATAGACAAGAGAAGTTTAAGATACGCAAAAATTGTTTTATGGTTCTTTTCATTTACGTTCAGGTGTTTGAATAATGATAATTTTGACAAGATCATATTTTATCTCCAATCAATCAATTTACTAAATTAATTTTTTCTAAAATTAACAGCAATTCAGAGGGGGACAAACCGTTCAACAAAAATGCAAAACTAATCTAACATTTGAAGTAGCCGTAATCATAAAGTAGACACGCTCAATAAAAAGGTGTTTTTTTTTATAGCTGAACAGTATAACCCATAAACAATTATTTGCTGGCGTTATTTTACGAGAAATAACTAAATTCAATTTAGAAGTTTAGTCTTATAAATGAACTACAATTCATCAAAGCATGTGAAGTGTATGGGATCAACACTTATATTTACAAAAATACAAAGAGATAAAATCTTTGCCATTACGGAAGCATTCGTAAACCTACAAAAATTTAAATACAATGCACATTGAACAAAGATAATAACAAAAGTTGTGATAAATATGCGTACAGTAAAGTAACTTAAGGTTTCACTAGGCTCGCTGCTCTCCTTGGTATAAGAAAACAAAAACATATTTCTCCGCATAAAAAAAATTCTCGCTAAGCCAGTAAAATTTATATTATTTTAGATGAAGCACTGAGGCAACAATTTACATTATTTTTTGCCAGATACATCTTCGTATAGGTAGGTACATGACAATAAAATGATTCGCAAATGCACGAAAATGGTGCGCCGACTCCACAATTACATAAATTCTCAGAATATTGCTAAGAATATTCGAGACTGACCATAACTCAACTCAATCCAACAAAGAGGTTATGTGCACAAAACCCTCAAAAAATTAATTTCTATTTGGAAATCTTGAGCTTTTTAATTTTCTTTCCTAATTCATCTTTGAGTGAAACCTTAAGTTGACAACATGACATGTGAACAATTCAAAATACAATTAAAATTATTCCTTGCGAAACAATAAACTAGATATCTTGTAATGTAATTTTGTAGAACGTAGCAGTACAGTAACTTGACTTGGAACGAGCATCTCAGTGGGTAAAAACGAACATTGGTTCATTCGCAGCATGGATGAAATTATTATGCACACTTACACAATGGTCATGAGCTTAGATTTAAAAAAATTAGATCGCGTAAAAGCAAGGCAGCAAGCACACAAAGAAATTGGGAAGAGGTAAGATTATGGTTGAGCTTCCAAAAAAAGTTTTTCACACTATTTAAAAATTATTTATGAAAGTTTGTGTTTTCACTATGTAAAGTTTATTAAACAAATTTCAATTTCAGTGAATTGCGCTACCAGTAATGATTCAGCATTTGAGAGAATGGCACTTTTTTTTTCATCGGTACCCCGGAATCGAATAAATAAGAAACCCCGCGTCGGGAATCGAACCCGGGTTCAGTCACAACTTGAGTGTGTATCAGACAACTTATAAGATTTAATTAAAACTTTATACAACTTTAAGAGTGAAATTGGTACTCGTACAAATTGTATATTACATGAGCTTTTACGTTCACATTTACAGAAAATTTTGGTTTCAATGAAGAAAGGTTGAATTTTGTTGGATTGAATTAAATATATATATGTTGGGTTCAAATAATTTTGCGGAAACCATCAGATTTTTTTCCTTCGAGCGTGTTTCATAATTATCTTGCAGTAGCTCATCAGTAACGACATTTCAACTACCCCCAGGGTATTTGTCATTGACAAAAAGGTGTTTGTGTTCATCAGACGATCATAAATATACCTGGAATAGAGTGCGCGATTCGTCCGGCAGTTAGTGGAAAGGGGGGAAGGTTTGTTGGCATCCCTAGCTGAAAGGAAAAATCCAAATTTAATTTCGGGGTTAAAGAAACGTGTCTTTTTTAGAGAGCTACTCGTGGTAGCAAACAAAAAAATATGAGGTCAAAATTTCAAACGTATGGCAAAAAAATTCATTCGATTTTTCGAGTTTATTTTTTTATTGAATTAGACAAAATTAAGATAGTCAGGTTAAAACTAATTTTATAAATTATAGTCAGTATGTGTGTGAATTTCAAGATATGTTCAAATTGAATTGGAAAAACTAATCGAAAAATGGAAATTTGTTTCCTTTAGAACATATTCATTTTTTTTTCTTCTTTTGAAATAATATAAAGTAATGTTTGGTTATGTTAACCTTTATTTATCAAAATAGCTTCAATAAATATTTTTGTAAGCTGGCATATTTAACGTTTAAAAAAATGATTTACAAATAATGTGATTATCTCAATCACTATTTTCTTAACGAGACGTCAAAAGACGTCAGTCGCAAAAAAAATTTAGTATTATTACAATCAATCAAAAAAGCATAATAAAAAATCAAATAATAAAGATTGGCAGGGTATAATAGTACATGAACATTGAAGCAGATGCAGCGGGAAAAAAGCAGAAAAGAAGCAGCAAAAGACGAGGGGGAAGTATAAAAAAACCATGCATGAGGGTAGCTCTGACCGCCTTCAAAGTTAAATTCATCCACACTGCATAATTTTAAACTCGCGTGAACCAATGTGTCGATATAAAAAAAAGCATTTCAAAGATGAAAGGCAACACATGTACACAAAAACATATCACATCGAATGTCACCCAAATTAACAAACAATGGGCTAAAGCAATTACTAAATGAAACAAGTAATCCGGTTAACTATAAAACATTCATGAACTCTGTCTAACAAAAAAAAATCAATGTTTCGTGGAAAAATTTGACCGCTTTCGAGGACTGACAAAATTTATTGATATAAAAATATAATATGAAACAAATTATGTAAAAAATACGAATAAAGAAATAATTCAATTTGTATATTAAGCTTGACTAAAATAAGAAACGAAAAAGTTATTTTACACTGAAAACGTGTATTTTAAATTATATTAAATAGCTTTGCCAACTGAAACAGCGGGTAAATTAAACACACATACAAGTAAGCGTAATATAATTGTACATTGTTTCGGAACTTAACCAAACTAACAATATAAAATAAATTCACAATGTACATTGAATAATTATTTAAAGATGTAATCATCCTGTAAATACCATATCGTTTTTTTCTTCTTAATTTAATCTTAATTAAAACACTCAAATTAAATAGTCAAGACTAAGAAGTAAAAAAAAATTAATTCTCAGTTTATGATTTTAAAAGCAACGGTCTGAATTTTTGTATATTTGGAGTGCGTTTAACTGAAATTTTATTTTCAGTAACAAACATCATATAAAGATTGTAAGAGGTAGGTATTCTGCATTGAAATTCTAACCTCGTTAAAATTTCAAATTCTCTGCTTACAAATGTTAGAACGAGTGATAAATTACAGGATGATCGAAACAAACCACTTAAAACACATACAAAATGATTCAATGTTCAAATATTCAGACCAGCAAATTCAAATATTTACGCTTATTTAACAACATTAAGCGAATTATGAAGTTCATCTAATCTGAAATTTGGCGCATGTTTGAAAAATTATAGGTTATACACTAAACTCTCCACTAATAATCTTAAATAGCGAAAAAATAAAATACATTTTAAAGAATCAACGATATATATTTTTAAGAAAACATTAACAAGTCTGATATTTTAATTACGAATCTACCATTCTGACTAAAATGTTTGAATAATATTCAATAATGTCATTCCAATAATTCATTTCTTTAAAAAAATGATTTCTTCTTTTAAAAATAAAATATCTAATTTCAGGTAATATACAGCAATAGAAAATCTTCTTAACGATATTCTCAAAAAAAAATCTAGCGACTTCAGTGGTGGAAAGTAATCGGTTTCCAGTATTTTTTAAAACTGAAAACTCGTTATGTACAAGAAATAAAATTATTAAGAAAAAATAATTAAATGGTACAAATTTGCCCGATACCATTAAAACTTGGTGTAACAAATCTTCGATTGAAATTTAACCAATCCAAATTGTTCGGAAAATAACAATTGAATGACTCAAAGTCGATCAGCCTTTACGGCGTTACACAAATTCAAAATTTCTTAATTTAGAAATTAAGTGTCACCATGACTCAATCCAAATAGACTCAAATCAAATATTAAAAAAAAAATGCTCAACATAATTTGCATCTTGAGTCTTGACTGTGACGTGGAAGCCAAACAGTTACAGGTTAGACCAAGTTGTAATGCAAAAAGAAATCCACACTTATGGTGTATAGTGCCATGCTAAATTAACTGGACCAACATTTTTCAAATGGAAATATGTTTACTTTGACAGTCGACATCTACGCTTTAGATACGAATTTTTCGATTTGCTTTTTTTGCATGCTGCACAACGTTTAATTAACAACAATATCCACTTAATAATATATTTTATTTCGAAAGTTCAAAATGAAGAATATTTGTTCCAAACAGACATTTCAATCGTATTCTTAAGCTTCGTAGTATTTCTATTGAGAAAAAATCTTTAAAAAATTGTTTTGGGTTGGGTTGCATCCAATTGTAATGAAAGGATTCTTTTGCACGTGAAAATATTGTCATTACGTCATAAATGTGTATTTTAAGCTAGTTTGGTATTCCATTTTCGAGATACTAGTTTCCCATTTTTGAAATACTAGTTGATACACTGTTTGAAACGATTTTTTTTTATTTATAACGTTCGCCATAAAATATACTGCTAGGTGGATATTGTTGTTAATTAAATGTTCTACAACATGCAAAAAACGGAATTGAAAATTTCGTATCCAAACCGTAGATAATTATTGTCAAAGTAAACAAATTTCCAATTTGAAAAATCTTGGCCCAGTTAATTTGGCATGGCACTGTATAATCCTCCCA
>JAUJYS010001821.1:0-16250 GCA_033995665.1 Melogona broelemanni | reverse complement strand
TCTGGACTCCCTAATGGAAGCTCAGGGGTGACACCAGTACCGCGGCTCGTCGAATAAACGAGAGCCTCTGCCGGGAACCGAATCCGGGACCGTTCTCACCGAAGTCGGAAGCGTTACCGGACTGGACTACACGGCCGTTACGACCAACAACGATTTAGCAATTACATTTTTGCATTATCTACTGTAGCTAGCGGTCAGTTGTGTTTATATAATTGAACAAATATATTTTGATATTGTGATTTTTCGTCGATTTTAGCTGCTGAGGGAAGCCAACAACAAAAAGCAACGGAATTTAAAAAAAAGTTTTTCAAACTATTCGACAGTTTTTTTGTGATAATTTAATTACTTTTTAACCGATAGCGTTTGACAAAGATTAATTAAGCATTCGATTTTAGGAATGTTGAGTGCAAAATTCGAATTAAGAATTTCACAAATCGCCAATAGATTGGAATATTAATGAAATTGCTATTTCACTAAGCTATTTCGGGAAAAGCTGGAAACTGGTGTAGTCACCATCAATAAAAATTACTGAGTTGCCCAGCGCGCAACAGGGCAAGGCCATATTACCACACCTCATGCCCGTAGATCACAAGCAGAAACTGCAACCAGAATTAAAAGGAAATTCGAACGTGGATCAATGATGACAACAGGAAAGCAGATATCCTCAAGAGACCCCTATGTTGAAAACACAGGTCAATTTCAAATTGTTCCGATTCTTTTCTGACCTTCCCAATAAAATAAATTCACATAAACGTCAATTTTGTTTAGAAATCCTTTTCTTCAGACTTCTTTCCCCGGACATATCCAACTTTTAAACGCATTTCCCTGACCTCAAGATTTCAGGAAAGCCTATGACCGATTTCCAAAGCTTTAGACGATTTACCCCGACTTATTTTCCCGAATATTCAAACTTTTAGACGATTTCTAATTACTTTCCACTTGGCCAAATCCTAAAAAGTGGGACTCAGGAGGACAAGGCGCTTGCATAATAGGAAAAACCAACACACAAAAGGAACACAGCAGCGCAACCTCACAACAACTGCTTATCACGACTCGCCAAACCAACCGTGGCGGCCAGAGGTTCTCCTAATAGCGGGACCAGCGAAGAAACCAACTCACAACAGGCTCTTGCTTTTTTGCGTGCTCGCGCGCTAATCTAGCCCACACCAAAAAAACTACACATGTTCGCCGAGCATGAATATACGCGCGCTTGACGATTGAAGTCGCCGTCGGCCGTCAAAATGGCGAGCGGGTAGAAAACCGTCATACTCACCACCCTCGAATTAATACGAAAAAAACAACTCCGTGTGACTCAGCATTTAATTCACCCCACGGTGGTTAAAGAGAAAAATCCTGCAACACCCGTGACCGGCGCGGTGGTGGAGGGGGAGAGATACAGGTGGCGCAACAAATCTCGGAAAGTACCACCTGACGAAACCAGCCTCGCAGGCACTCTTTTAAGATCACCTCCACTTCGATCGAACGTCTCCTGCCAACATGAAGCCGCCCCTCTTAGGTGTTCTGTCACTGGTTCTCCTATTTGCTCTCTGTCGAACAGAGGGAACCGGACTGGATCAGCCCGATGGGACACCGGACAATACCGGGCCGGAAGTCTTGAATCCGGCACCCGACCCGCCATCCGACCACGTCAACGCCAGCGCCGTTGGCCGACAACCGAACGGAAACGAACTGGACAGCGTCCATCCACCGGCAACCAACGTCGATGCCGGAACCAAACCGGACGGCAAACGGAACCGCCGCCCCAAAAAGTTCACCACCACCACAGCAGTACCACAACCGGAAACCACCGACCACCAACTCACCAACAAGACGACCATCAACACTACCACAGAGGACACCATAGACCACCTATTCCTCAACGTCCACGACGCCGCACAACGTGGCCACCTGGTCGTTCCGCCCACCCGGGACATGGTGCTGGACATGCCGGACTCAGCCGCCGAATACATCAACGGCACCGACCCAGACGATACCTACGATGCCGAGCCCACCCGTGACGTGGTACCAGAGCTGGAAGATCTCCCACCACCCTTCTTCCGTTGCGACCCAGCCGACCCCTGCGACGCCGCCGAGGACCTGACCATCACCCTCAGCACCGCCGGCGGTACCGTAGTCCCGGCCGGTTCCACCATGATCCTCCGCTGCACCGTCATCACCTCCCCGGACGAATCAGCCGAGGTGACCTGGCACGCGCCCCGGCGAGTGGCACACCGCATCGACGTGGACGAACCCTTCGGTCGCGAATCGGCCCGCCGCCAGGCCGCCGTGAACTCCACCACCGAGCGGGTGGAGCGGCGGAAGGTGGGCGAGCGGATGGTGACCGTCAGCGTCCTCACCGTGCCCAACACCACCGAGGCGGACGGCGGCGCCCACGTGTGCTCAGCGCGGTTGATCCGCCGGTGTTGCCACCGGAACGGCACGGTGGCTGTCCGGGTGTACCTGCCGCCGTCCTACGCTACCGATCTGACGGTGGTGGGCGCAGTGTGCTTCGTGGAGTTTCTCATCATCTTGTATTTCAAGACGCGGGCGGACCGGCGGGCCAGCCGGCAGGGGTCGGTGGCCAACGGAGTGGATAGTGGGCAGCGGTACGAACCTCTGCATCAGCAGAAGGGGGAGCTGTCCAAGAAGGAGTTGGAGGAGATCTAAGACGTTCGCCAGATCATTCGGGCGATTTCAATCGAGTGTGTTCGCTCGATGGAAGATCGGTGCATGTTAGGGGAATGAAGCCGAGTGAACAGAACTCCAGGTGAAATTATTTGTTATAAGTGCCTACCAATTAAGAGGCCGTCGTCGTCAACTAGGATCATCATATATACCGGAGGAAATTTTGTATTCGGAGAACAGAAGCCCGCGAACTAATTCAGGAAAAGATAGTAGCGCAAAAATCGTAAAAATCGTCAATACCGTAAAAAAAAAGTACGATCCGTCTAGCTAAGTGGGTATGGCAGCAGACTGCTGAGCGCGTGGTCTCAGGTTCGATTCCCGGAGCAGGAACTCTCAGAAAATTTTAACACAAAAAATCAAATGTCGGGCTTGTAAAACTGAATTAGCCGCCTATAGTCTAGGCGTATACATTGTTTCGTCAAAGATGTCACAAAAATTATGATTAAAATGACATAAGATCAAATTGTAGAAAATTGAGGTGGTGGAATCAGTATCGGGACTGCTGGTTCGCATCCTGATGGGAGAGTGTGATGTTAAATGTTAGGGAAATTATTCGGCTTTAACAAGGAGTAAAAAAGTAAGGGTCACACTAAGTTTGACTCATATTTTAATTCCTATTTCCCCAGAGTGCGTTTTGGCAGTGAAACAGTCCAACAGAGTATCAAATACAGAGCCTGTTAAAATAGGACCACATTTTAACCCCGGCATAGCCCCCCCCAAAAAAAAAGGGCCTGCTTGCGGGTATATATTGTATTTGTAGAAATACGACGATAGCGGTGTATCTGGGAATTATTACGCTTGCGGAGTAACAATAATTTTTATTTTCTTCTTTGTTTGTAAGACACAACATTTGACATATCGCTTGATTTGATTTCACTGCCAAAAATAATTTCTAAATTTGGTACGCATATCATTTTTACTCGTTGCGAAAATATTTGTAAATATCGTTAACTTTTGTAGGACGCAAGAATGTATCATTGCAAACATTTAAAGTTACATGTTTAAATTAAGGATTTTGTTTTTTTAAATAAAGTAATGTAAATTGTAAGATGAACTTTACGACTTTCGATTTCACCTGGCTTTTAGCCATTAGAGCATTTGGAACGCTTATTGCAAGAACATTTGGTTTTTAGCCATACATATGCCGACGATAACGAAAAGTAAAACACATAAACAAACAAAGGAACAAATAAACTTTGCAATAAAAAACTGTTAAAACAAGATTGCAACGTTGCGCTAGTTACAACAGTTGTTTGCATACCCGATTCAGCAAAATTACTGCTCGAATAATCACTGAAATTACAGTAAAATTAACTATTGAGAAAAAACTCTAAGAAGCTATTCAAAATGAAAAAAATCGCAATTGCTAGGTGACCACCACGTATTACGTAAAATATAAATAAATACTATTATAGTGGAGTCACAGATAGGACTTTTCTAACTGAACGCCGCGGAACGCTCTCGAAATTAGCATGGACTGTAGTACCGTAACGAGAAAGCGCTTCACATCGAAAGAATAGCGCTCTTATTTTCGCAGACTTGTAAAGGAAGTTTCAGCGTCATCTTTCGATCATATATTAAAATATCGCGAGAATGAGACGCAGTGACCACACGGCAGCGATGCCGTCTGACGAGCCATATTAGCAAACAAAATGGAATGATGGATCAACTTACCGCTTTCGATCTTTTTATTGGACACTTTGGCATGCTCAGCCAGTTCCCGTTTCATCGCATCCTTCTCGCGTTTGAGGACGAGGTTGGTGTGTTCGATTTCGTTTACTTTGGAGGCGTACTGGCGCAACGACGACTAGGGTAAGAAACGACCAAAATAAAAATTAATTAAAATACATCGGCAGAGCAAGTATTCAAGTGAACACACCAATTCAAAGCTCAATTTTTAAAGACATAATCGCCAGAAATGCGACGGTCGACTCTAATTTCAGACCCACTGCCAAAAATGGCTAAAAATGAGTTTCGCGTTTGCATAATCATAGGGTCCCACAGCAAAGTTCTGCCTTCACTTCGCTGTGGGACTTTATGATCATGAAAACGCGAAACTAGATTATATTCACGAAGAAAGAACAACGCCACTCACAGCGTCGTTACACTGTCTCCAATTTTTTGTAAAGTGAGTGATAAAACACCGTGGAATTATTATTTTCAAGATTCGACAGATGGAGTTACCTGGTCGGCGGAAGATTTTTCCTGGGCGGTGGCAAGCTCTTGTCTGAGTTTCTGGATGGCGCCCTCGTTTATTTCCTTCTCCTGTGAACAAAAGATAGATTAATTAATGATGGTACGCAAATTAAATAGATAGCACCATGTTCACAGTCTGGTACATTTTTTTTCCTTCCTTACATTGTTGACTGACAGCTTCAGCTGCTCGGACAAATCGTTTTGCAACTTCTGGCAATCTCTGCAAAAAGAAACCAAACACAATTAGTGCACGCGGGGAAAAAAACAATATATTTCACTAGATTTTCTTTACGAAAAAATTTATTTACAAATTTCCATCAATTACCTTTGCAAACGTTCGATCATCCGGGGGTACTCGACCAACTTTTTCGCCTGGATCTCGTTCTGTGTGGCTGAATCAAGGAAACTTGACGAAAACGGAAGGCTTAACAAATGCAACATTTACTTTCGGATACATTTTAAAAAAGGGAAGATTTTTTTCCTGGTACATATCACCTCTTGTGCATTTTCTAGATCGGAAAGAAGCAGTTTGAGGGTTCTTTAATTAAATTTTCCGACATACTATGACAATGTAAGATGGACACGTTTTTACCTGTACCCCGGAATCGTTATGGACGAAGAACCAGCGCCGGGAATCGATCCCGGGACCGCCGCCGGTTGCAATATCGACTGAGCTACGAAGAGTCGCAGTATTTTCAATTCATTTCATTGCAAGCAATGACGGCCTTAGACCCCAAAAAAATAACCAAAAATAACCAAGAAAAAAAATAATAATCCCAAACCAGGTAAATTAAATTGTAACAAAATACAAATTAAATTACTGATGTAAAATGCTCTGCCTAACGGCAATAGAAACAGTTATTTCAAAAGGATATCATCGCACTTTGCTTTGTAGTCCTGAATCAGCCCACTGGAACGAAAAAATAAAATACATCAATAAAATAAAATCCATTGCAAATAATAATAATTTAAAGAGAAAAATAAAAAAAAAGTCAAATACATGAGATGAGAGAAAAATTAACTCACTTCGTGCCGCATATCTTTACTTTAAGATGGGCAAAGTAAGCATCAGAAACCTTTTTGGTGTCAATCAAATCCTGAGAAAAATAATTCGAGTTGATAAGACATGTAATTATAATATGTAATAGTGACCGATACACACAAGAAATGCTCGAATTAATTGCGATAGCACGCCAGCGAACACAGGTAGATATCATACGAACAAAATATAGATTTAATTAAAACATGCAAGAAACTTTATACTTTATTGCATTTCGCAAGGAAGTAAAAAAGCGGAGTTGTTCATGCAACTCATTTCGTTCCCATGTTCCTAAAAGTGTGAGACCTGAAATGAAATGGATTCTCAGATCAAATCACCCCGCGAAGAAAAGTCAGAATCTAAAACCAGGAATCGGGTTGATATTTAACAAGACTCCTGGCATCACGTTGCTACTAGTACCGGAGCTAAATGTCAGCGTAGTCAGGTAACGCCTAATGACGACTGGTGCAACAAACCGAACGGCACGTTCATTGGCATTTGAAACGCGACTCAATGCGTTTGTTGTGACAACCAGATACGAAAGCTTGGCTAAATATATTAACCAATTTGACTGGTAAACTGGACCCATAGCATTTCGAGCTCCAGTCGCATTAGCCCTTGTTGATCTACATGTATATTTAGTTATACGACTGAATGGCGTACATAGTCCATGAGTTTTGAAGTCCCAAATAAAGCCGGGTTCATCCTGAAAACAAGTCCTCAGTCCCCTGACTTTCCACCGACCTAGAAAGTATTTATTACAATTATTTTATTATAATTAACTCGCCCGATTGCCTAATCCTTCGAACGAGTTCAACATTTTTAGAAATCTGGAAACAATGACAAAATAACTCTCTTTCTAGTTGGATCAACGAAACTGATCATTTATCAAAGCCGGTAATAAATGTTAATCGCCTAGATGGCAGGCTCTAGTGTTAAAATAAAATTAATACTGTGTTGTTTAAAACCTGTATTGTTTCATATAATTACACTTGTAAGTTATACTGGCGCAGAACTAAATCTAAATCTAAATCAGAACGTCGGGTTACAAAATGCAGTCTGAACTTTATTTCTGCATATCTTCAAACGTATGAAATTAATAAGATTGTGGTAACTACATTCTTTAAAACCTGGTACCCAGCCTTACATGCACAAAAACGTCGTAACGCATTATTTATTTTTTGTACATCCGCTGTGGCCGAGAGGCAGCGTGCTCCCTCGCCAACCAGCGGATCTGGGATCGATTCCCGGAAGAGGCTCTCGTTTATTCGGCGAGCCGCGGTACTGGTGTCATGCCTGAGCTTCCATTAGGGAGTCCAGAGCTTAGGGGTGGATCCTGCAGCCTGGCTATACCAGCTACCATTCCCTTTTCCTTTCCTTCCCCTCACATATACCCATAGAGACACGAGGGGGGAAAACAATTTAAATTGCAAAAGTGAACCGCACTGTAGAAAAGGTACATTTTCGAGGTCAGTTCATTCAACATGGAACTACCATCTTGCTAATTTCCGATACGAGCATTCAAGTTGAATTCCAGTTGCTTGCCCTCAAAAGATATAAGATTCTCATTTCAGATCACTAACAGAGCAAATGTCAATGTCTTTCCATGAGGCGAGAATCGTGCGTCCTTACAGTGAAACATTACACAATTTGGTTTTAGGCCTCAGGTACGCAAAATAGAATGGGTAATTGCATTTGTAAAGTCTCTATTGAAAGTATATTTATTTCATTTACATTAATGATGACACTTGGAAGAGGTGAGGAGGAGGGGCGCACGCTGTGTAGCAACGCGACTACGGTCCCTAAGCGTCAAAAACATCTGATCTTTGGAACTATATCTGAATATAATTTCTCTTTTTAGTATCTTCGGCAAGTTGGTGAAAAGTTAAATAAGACTAAAAAACAATAATCGAAGTCGTGGATAGAAGTTTAAAATTCTGACAAGCACGGTAAGTTTAAAAATACAATTCGAAACGTTCATTCAACGTTTACCCTCGGCTGATCGAAGGCCTTCGAGATGGGGAGCGTTGACCTTTGGACGCTAATAGCGGGCGACCAACATAATGATCCATGTAGCTAAAAAGTAAAAGGTTGAAGCCGCCCCCAAACTCGAATTCCCTTTAAACCGTCAAACGGCAATCAATATACCACTCACCTGTTTCAGTTTGTCACAGTTTTCGCACGAAAATTGAAGAATATCTTCCATCAGGAAGCCGTTCATTGTCGATTTTCGTGGTGGTTAAATAAATAAAGACATTTTAACTGACAAAATTGTCAATCACACGCCGGCCACACGATCGGCCATCTTGGATATTTCATTTCATTTACCTGCAGCATCCGAAGCTATAAGATTAGGGTGCGTTATATTGCAAAACAGTCGGCCATCAATAAGAATTTACGAATGGCTCAAAGATTAACGCGCCTCGAAAAGAACACTATCAACGATGGTAATGCGAACGAATCTTTGTTTAGAGTATTATCGATATTACATTAATTGTTTATCGATAATAAAGTTGTGATGGTGGGAAATTTAAAATTGATAATCAAAAATTGCATTCGCATTTAATTAAAATCGCATCAATTTTTATTCTTGAGACCACACACACAAATAAAACGATCAAGGCATGATATAGAAAATATCTGTTTTATTTTCATGATTATAAAAATCCTGTGGCCATCCATCACTAGAACAACTTGGTGGTTTTTGTGATTCTTTTCGGTATCGGGACATTAAAATTGCAGACATTCTGAAAATCGGAAATTAATCCAATCGCCCCAGCCCAAGGTTATTAAAGAAACATTTTTTAAAGCATTGTTTCGTTAATAACCTTGGTCCCAGCCACTCTGTCAATAAAAAATATCGGGGTTGGGAGGGAACAGGAAAGAATCGCTTGACCTATAGTAGCATTATTACAAACTGAAGATGCACACAGACAATAAAGAAAATATATATATTAGTGAGTTCTAGACACCGTACAAGCCCATGTTTTACATTCCAAATTTCAATCGAAGCTATCTCCGAAAGTGGTACACCCGTGGACGTGATGGTATAAGAGAACTCGCGATTAAAAATGGCAGTCGTATTTACATATTGAACAAAGCATTTGTCATATAATAGATTAGGTCAACTAGATAACCCTTCCGCAACTGTACACGATGGCAAAATACAATCTAGCAGTGACAATCAAAACTTCGCCTACAATTTATTAGTTAAACTAGATCGAAACTGCATGCCCGATTCCAGTCATCATTCGCACAAGGAGCACACTTAATTAATTTTTAACTCGCTCATCGAAAATCAAACTATGGTTGATGACCATCGTATCCTTAAATGCAGACATTTGCTGATTTTAGCTCTACCATGCCGCTTCAAGGATATGATCAGGGGCCAAAGGACCCGGGCGGAAAATGGTGCCAAAGGGGCCCATTTTTGGGGCCCAGTTGGTTATCTTTTTTAAGGGCCCGGGCGGACAAAGCATTCCCCGCTCCGCAAAATCCCCGCCCTTCTGCCATAGCCAGTCCGTCCCTGGATAGGATGACATCATGACAATGGGAAATGTTGGTAACGGAAGATGGAAAAACAAAAGATTAACGAAACCATAAAAATGTGGACGAAAAATGTGATTTGACTTGCCAATAACTATCAACAAGGGTTGAAAGATTAGTCGTTATTAAGTTGCGGCCACATGGTTAGCTGGTTAAAAGTTAAAAACTACATCCATGGTCTAGATAATTGCAAATCAGGTAGATTATTTCGTCTTGTCATTATGGCCCGAACATCTGGAATACGATCGAAATAGTTTATACTTGATATTATACACGTACAAGTCATTCAATAAAATTTTGGTTCCGAGATGATTCCTGTGCGCGTAACCATGGGCGTGGCACTTATATCTGTAGCTAAAAACTTAATCTAAAGAAAGAGGCAAACAGAAGTAAACTGGCGACAGAAAACGTAAAAATCCTTCCGCGTTTTGCCGAAACACAATTGACACAAACAAAGCAAAAACAAAGAATGGGTGAATAATACAGCGTATTGTGAACGCCAAGAAATTATACCACAAAAAAAATTATAAATATAACGAATAGCAAAAAAGTTCACACAATGTTTTTTTTTACACAAATTAAATAAAAAATAACGTGATTCGGTACAGCGCCGAAATAGAGATGAACAGAGTCTGTCGAACTGTCGAACTCTCGAATAATAGTAAACTATTATTTCATGCATGTAGCCGTGGCATTTGCTAACAACAACTCAATGTGGGCGCAGTGATTAACGAATAGTCGATTCACCACGCGGCAATAGTTTACTATTATTTATATATATATATTTATTTAAATCACCGTAGTGCTTAGTTCACTACATGTGAGGGGCAGGTAAGGAAAGGGGATTGGCAGCTGGAATAGCCAGGCTGCATGATCCACCACTAAGCTCTGGACTCCCTAATGGAAGCTCAGGGGTGACGCCAGTACCACAGGATCGAATAAACAAAAGCCTGCGCCGGGAATCGAACCCGGGACCACCCGCTCAGTAGAATAAGACCTTACCCACTGAGCCACTGGGGGCCAACAACGCGTTGTAAATCTTAAAGCGTTCGAGCTAGTCATCAAATCATGCCAATAATTAAAGTGCATGTTTTTGCAACATCTGTTACGATTTTTTTCCAATTCTTCTTCTAATGAATGCTTCTTCTTAATGCTTTTTCTAATGAATGCGTCTTCTTAATGCTTTTTCTAACACTTTCGCAGGCTTCATTCGAATATTGGTACTATCATGTCGTCACAGCGTGGCTTTGGCGTCACAGACACGCTGCAACTGTGCATTCAGGGTTTTGTGCGCACGAGAATTTCTGCACACAAAATGGCGGGAACTCTATGTTATTGTATAGGATAGAATTTGCCTTCATATTGATACCTGACATTGAACTTGAACTTGACTCAATTCAACCTGATTCACTAACAAAAGATATTCACCTGTAGAAGCCAGCAAATGAGGTCTTGGCACCTACCTACTCACTCTTCTCTGCGCTTTCAAAAGAATAATATTGATGCGTCATGTTTCTCGGCTAACAAAATAAAAGCATTCCCCGATGGAATTTTAGCCAAACACGCGCTTGTCCCGCGAATACAGTTTTTTAGCGAAGGTGCGCATTTGGGCGTAGTTGGTCGTCCAATGTGGGTTGCGGTTACTCGATCGTTCGTTTCCCCGACCAGCAACAGCAGAAACTACTACAAATGTTGGACAAAATAATGGAAACATATCCATAAATTGCACTTCATAGAGCTGTTTCCATTATTTTGTCCAGCCACTGTAGACGTGGCGCCGAGCAAGATCTAGGGCAATAGTTTCGCAGAGGCTTACATTGTAAGTGACGCAACTCTCACACACATGGCCAACGCACTTTTCCAGAAATAAAAAATGAACGGCCTCCCGAAAACTATTCCCACGACTTTTCGGCACGCTCTTCAATATATCGGTGCCACCATCCTATAGACAACACTCTTATTGTTATCAAAGTTGCCCGTGTAAACCAAAGAAAAACCGATAACCTCATTGAACCGTTCAAATACGAACCCGGAAGTGAATGAATTTTTTTGTCGTCCTTGATATATCAGTGGTTGAATGGATTGCTTACCGAGTAATACATATTGATCTTTTTTTTTGTTTTTTTGCGGCGTTAATTTTTTTTTTATAAAAATGCTAAATACAAGATAGTACTTAATTTTTGTTTTATAAAATAACTTTCGAAGACATTGCTTTTGAATGAAATAATATTCTTTACAAGTAAATTATTGTCACTAGATTAAGTTGATAAACATAAAAGTACAATGGTAAAAATACGGTGTTCGAAGCACCGTAAATGCAAAACTTCACCACGTTTGACATTTGTAATTCCAAAAGAAAAAAAAATTCTTGCTCGCGCCATCTTTCGAAATGGAAGTAGAGACGTGGAACCAGTGCCTGTACGATGACAGTTTCACGTTTAAAGATCCCCATCTAGAGCTGTCTACCTAGCAACATTACCAGGTCGCCCCCCTGAAGGGAGGGATACTCTGAGACGGAAAAGCGTTATCAAGTCCCATTAAAAACAATTTTATAAAAAAAAAAACTGTAGTCGTGGCAAAGTAAAATTACATGTCATTTCCCCACTACTGTCTACAAACCAAATCACATCACATAAAAAATAAATGTCCACACAATCAATAAATTCGTTTGTTTATAATTTCTCTGCCCCGGGGGCACTGACAGAATGCAACAAGAGGAAGCAATAAAGTTGGAAACAGGCGCGTTGTCTAGATAAGCAGCGAACACGTTACAATTATATATGACAGCTATAAATTATTAAGCGGATATTAATGCGGCAATCATCGGCCAGAAAAAACAGACATTAAATTAATCTGGAGAAGACATACGAGAGACGATAGCAGACAAGGAAGACGACAACAACGTAATTACATTGCGGTGAGAAGAGTTGGTTTTTCTGCTGGCGATTCACTTTTTTCTCTCGATGGATGCTGGTGGCGATTTAAGTGATTCGGCTTTTCAGTTTTAAACTTTCGACTGGTCTCAAAGAGGGTCTGCAAACACGTACACACGGAAGCAGGGAAATAACGAAAAAGCTATAGGCGTGTTCTACGGTGATTCCTGCGAGATTTTTAATGATCTTAATTGAGATTTTCATTTTCTAGTCTGCGGAAGTATCTTTAAGTTGTCTAATGAAAAGACTCACACAAAAAGTATCAAGCAAGATGATAATAAAACAGACATGCCTTTTCTATTACAAATTTGCCATTTCGTTGTTGATTTCAATTTCCTTACAATTAATTGCAGTTGAAATTGCACTGCTGCCAAAAGCTTCAAGATCGTGTCCACCCGACATACACATGTATTCTGTCATGGTTAACACTGTGCGCTGGCACTTGAAAACAGCACATAATTATTACACAAAGATTAAGCTGACACCTAACACAGAGAACACACAACTAAGTCAACGTGTGTCAGCCATGTCTCAGGGTGTAAAAACCAACACAACTGTTTTTGACATGCGATGGGAAATTGTTCAAAATTAGACGTACTTTCCTCGAAGCCAAGATTCGCAGTTCTCTGTTCACCGGTCATTTTTTATGCCCCCGTCTAACGAGAACTTTTTCAATTGTTCTCCTCTCGCCAATTTGGCGATCACCCAGTCGACCGACCGACCGAAAGACCGACAGTCGGTTCGCTGTTCTTTGGCGTCTGGTCAGGTACGGAAGAAAAACATAGAGGGCGAGGTGGGCAGGGGACCTCCGCCCTCAGCCCTTCACCCCACCCACCCCACTTTTTACCTGCGCCCCCTCGCGTGAGGTCGTTCGCCTTTCCGTTACAATCCCGTTGTGTTCGAAAATCGTTTCTGCCCAAAGCGGGTCATCACTTTGTTTTTCCGCATGCCAGGTAACGGGAACGGGAAGGGAGGAATGGAAGCAGCCCAGCCGACGGGGGAAGATCCCAGCCTTGGGCCGCTATAATAAGCCCCCGCGCGTGACAATGCGATAGTCAAGGTCACCTTGGAGAAGGCGCCGACGAGAAAGTGCCCTGAGCTGTTGTCCACGGCCGAGAGCGGTTGTCCATGCTCAGCTGAATCAATTTGGCAATCTTTGTCTGGTTGATGTTTGTCTTCTAATGACATGTGGTCAGTTGATGAAACCGAATTGTTCGCACAGCCGAAAATTCTAATTTTGATCCATCATTAAAGTTCATATTAAAAAATAGAAGTTGCTCAAACATGACAAAGTCGAGTAAGTCATGATAATTTAGCTCAGAAATATCTAGATTATTTTAATCTCCATACTTTCGTGTTTTACTAAATAGGTATTATAAAAAAACATACGCTCGTAGTATTACAAGAATTGCATTTTGTTATATAAATTTGATCTGCTCGAAGTTAGCGATTGTCTGCATTCATTACAATTACAATATATACCCGCAAGCAGCCCCTTTTTAGGGGGGGGGGGCAATGGCGGGGGATAACGATAACGTAACGTGGTATCCAAAATAAGGGAACTGTTGAGAGAGTGTTTACTCTTACTTACCGTTACTAAAAATTACAAACGATTGAAATATGATATCATATTTTTTTCTAGCGTTCCTACATAGAAATCATTTAAATCAAATCAGAAGTCAAACATATTCGGTTAAATTATACCAACTCCGCAAAAACCCGCAGCCAAACGGTTGAATTGTCAAAACGAAAAACAAAATAGTACTGTAATTAGTTCCCCTGACATTTTACGGTTGAAGTAACGGGTCGAATAAAAGATAAAACATTTGCAACTGAACTCAATTGTTTTCCATGAGTAATTGTAAGGTGCAACTGTTGTTTTCCTAGCTTGAAGTAACTGAGGTGTCGCGCCTGATAAAGCTCACCTTTTTCCTCCAATCTAACTAGCGTTGTTCCCGTCTTACTGTTTCTGTTGCTCGAGTCGTATTTTCGCCACAGGTATACTTAAAGATTGGCACTCATTGCCGTTGTATGTTGGATCATCGATTAGTAATGCCTGTTGCTAAAGTGTCCACGACCTTTTTGCAGTCCCACAGTTGGAGACAGACTTTTGGTTCAATTTTTTTGGACACAGGCGACATTACGTTCATTTCACTGATTGGGCTACCTCTCTTGTCTGCACATTTTTGACTGTCAGTCAACATACTTGATAACTGACGTCGTGACTTCAAGTTAAATAAATTGAGCGACTCGTGGTGAAATGCTGCAAATAAGTTGTAGATAACAAATTTTATTTTGATCAATCATATATAAGGCGCTGGTGGAAAACTTAAAAAAAAATCTGTAGAGATTAGCAAATCGCATCAACCTCAATTGGTTGACAGCTGCAGTATGGGGTAGGAGCGAAACGGAAAAGATCCGTTCCTAGGAACTGCAACAATTTTTGAGAACTTTGAAACGTTTAGGTTGCTTTTAATTTTTGAGGAATTGGTTCATTTTTTTATCTGAGAAACGGGAACTAAACCCGGTTCCTTTTCAAAAGAAACGAGCCCAGCACTGGACAGCTGCGCGATGGTCTCGGGTTCGAGAAAAAGCATCTAGTAAGGGTACAAAACCCGGAACATGATGTAATCGTGGCTAATTCTGGAATGCGGATAACCTGTGGGTAGGGTATGTTATTTTCTGTACCACATCATCTTTAATAACACAATATGTTCAAATGTTGTATTCCGGTGAATACCCCCTCAAATCTCATTTCGCTTTTCCGTAGTGCTTCGAATAGAATATGAATGAGAACAAAGTATACGTCTTGTCTAATTGCTTCACCAATGTTTTCCCCCTTTAAGATACGCCCACAGCAAGTTTAGCACGGCCAATAACACGGTATAGAACACCATTTGCAGTGTATATTTAGTGGATGATTCAGAGTCAGGGACAAAAGTATATGTTTACTAACACTGAAGAATGCTGAAGAACTGTAGCAAGCTACAAATTCGTCTCGGACAAGCTAAGAGCGCGAACCAGGAAATAAAAGCGTTACAGTAATTTGCCTCGGTTTTGAAAAAGACCAAAACTCATTTGCGGGTGTATACAAAGTTTTTTTTTGTGAGGGTGGGATCATTCTCTCGAAACGTTCATACCACAGATAGAACCTCGAACATTACATCTGCTCGGGTCATAATAAACTTTGTCCTTCCAGGCACTCAATTTTCAAATTTGGAATTAAATACGATATTCTATTTAAATCGAACTGAAATCTGCATAAAAAATATAATAAAAAACAAGGAAACTTATGCAAACAAAATTAATATTATTCATATTATACATGCGTTACGAGGTGGCCGAGCGGTTAAGGTGTTCAAATGGTAATCTAATGGCCTCTGCCCGCGTGAGTTCAATTCTCACTCTCGTCGGTTATTTTTTTCGCTCGCCATTGGCACATCCTGAGTTGCTTTTGATTACCGGTGTTGTAATTGCAATTACTTGTAACATATCTCTACTATGACTTGATACACTTTAGATGTTTCCTCTATTACAAAATTATTAAAATGGCAAAATAATTACAATGACAAAGTTATACGATCTTAAGATGACAGAATTACTATGATGACAAAAGTACTTGTATTGGCAAAATTTCGAATCAAGTTCATCAATTTAAAATCATTTAAAAATCGATTTTAAATTAATGAAATCGGCCAACGGTACCAATCGAAAGTTCGAAACATTCGTTACTGATTTCTTTGCCAAATATGTAATTAACACGCTTTTCCCATCCAACTAGCCATCGGGCAGAACATCCGTCCATTCACCTGCAACGGCAAGACGTCCGGCACCAAAGGCGTGTGCATGTT
>JAUJYS010001820.1:0-16250 GCA_033995665.1 Melogona broelemanni | reverse complement strand
CATGTATTATGAGTGATGATGAATCGGGGGGTGTGTTGGGGGAAGGGGGGAGGGCTATCGCGACGGAAATTCCGGTCTGGAAAACCGTGTTCTTTTTCCCAGCTACAATCGACTACCGCCAGGGTCTAATTCCCCCCCCCCCCCGCCTTTCCCTTTTACCAAACGCGGATCGCGCGTATTTTTGTTGCACCCAGCAACAACAGAACGTCAACATCGTTATAGTAAAACGCGCGCGGGAGCGCTCTTCTCTCCCCCACGAAAATCGTGAGGAGGGGGTGGGGAGAGATTTTCGCGTGGTGCGTGTTGTACAAACCCGCGCGCGCGCGCGCGTCCAACAGTTGTTGTATTTTTCTGAAATGCGGGACGAGCCGCGCGCGCTCTTCATCCATCCCAGCGCTCCCTGCCTGCAAAGTACCACCAGAGAGCAGCAGCAGCAGCCGCCGCCTGGCATTGCCTGTCAGACCGTGAGCAGACGTGTGTTGGGAAAGAGCGCGCTGCTACCACCACCAACCTTGTTCCAGCTGCCATCATAACCTAGAGGAGAACCCCGACGCGACCCTGGGTTTTTGGAATATATATGTACGTCGAGTAACAAACGCGTGTTTGGTATACGCGCGCGCGTTCGTGTGCGTGTATGTGTACTCAAGTTGCGGGGAATTGCCTTTTTTTCTCACGTGCGTTCCTCTGGGTGACTCGTTCTTGAGTTTTTATGTGGAACTAGTGAATCTTTAAGGTTTTTCGAGGTTCTCTCTATATTTTACGTACTCTACAAGAGTAAACAACGTCACTGGTATAGCCACATCCAGACATAACAACCGTGTTCTCTCGCCAGCTTCAGTGGAATCTGCTGAATTATATAGCGACGGGAATATTGCTTCACGGCGCCCTTGTTATGGTGTGCTTCGCTGCTGTGTAAATAGTTGGATATAACCATTTGCAGCATTAAGGAGTTCGGGGATGGAAGTGTCTGACTTGCCATTGCTATAAGCTGATCTGCACTTGGAGTGAAAAGTTCTATCCAGAAAATATTTTTCGGATTTTTCTGATTTAATAACGGTTTTCCAAAACGTCCCTTGAGGAGAAACGGCTGCTGACTCAAATTGGAAATCAATTGTACTTTGTGACAGACTCGATTTTCTTCGCATTGGAATAGCATTGGATAGAGCCGCTTGTCAACTGACTTCGAAAAACGCGCGTTTCCGCTGACAAATTTTAGTCAACAGAAAACTTGGGTGGTGTTGTGCACTAGAGAGAGGTTGCGGCCCATAAAGGAGGAGGGTGCCATAGAAGGCACGACTGTGGAATGTCCTACGCCCGATCTCCGCTCGGGAATTTACTTGACTCCGAATTTACTGGCCTCTGTTGTACCTTCCACCGAGGCAGACAAGCGAGCAACACGGCTCCATTTGACCCGCTGGCATCTCTACCTTCTGTTTAGGGGGGCAAGTTGAAAACAACTCGAAAGAGCTGGGCAAAACTCCCCCGTTGAAAAACTCTACAGGGCGCATGCGCTGCTCACTCTCTGGTCTCGAGTTTGGAGTTCACCTCCACCCCCCCTCCATTCTTGTTGCCTCCGGTCCTATACCGTGCGTGTGTAGGAGACGAAGACGGCGTTCCTCCAGTGTTGCGGCAGATTCCATAGTAGTCCGTGGATTCCTTTTCTCGCGCGACGACTGAATAGAGAGGACTCGTCCGTCTTGCGCGAAAGCGATATTCCTCCGCTCTCGATGGCGCAGAGCGCCGTCGACATTCGAGAAGGGCTGCAGAACTTGTATTTGGAACCTCAAGACGGCGAGTACGTGCAACTGGTGAAGGTGAGTTAGTTTTCCTGCCGTGTGTGTTGACAACCATGTGTGTTGTAGAATATCGTCTTCCTGAGATCCGCGTGTCTGAGTATTGAATACCACCTAGATCTAGGTGGCGTTGGTCTGAGCCAGGGCGCCATCACATGCACTGATTTTGAACTGAGCGTGCTTCAAGTTAAATGAGTCGAGGCAACTCCGCGGCCTTCGATCCATTGAAATTTCAATTTGGTTTGGGGAAATCTGTTTAATCGATCTACGACGACACTTTATCACCGTACTTTGTCCATCTACGTACTGAACTTAAAGCGTTGCTTATAGTCATGCGTGATAGATATTGTACAACTTCTATGAAATCTGTTTAGTTTTGGGGGTTTTCATTTTCTTACTTTTGAGGGAGGACAACTTCGTTGTCAATTTGTGTACGATGCGAATGCATATGACTTTTTAGATCTTCCAAACAAATTGAGAGTATTTGCGTGAAATCTTGAAGAGCAATTCAACAAAACCTTGATTAGGGTCTGGTCACAGGAGGATACACGTGTTTTTGGAAAGCTCCAGTCCAATGTAAACAAAATTCATAATTTTTTTTTTACTCAATCTTCTTATATGACTGGTATGAAATTTTGGTGAATAATTGTTTGGAGAATAACACGCATTTATTTTACATTGTATCCGAAAACTTAACTGTATTAAAAAAATGTCAAAAATGAATGTTTTTGGCGCCGAACCTCCAAAGTATATCTGATTGAGATTGAATATCACTTTCTGTTCCAAGAGTGCTTGTCTACTCTAGCAGTAAATGCTTTCTCACAAATCGATTTTTCTCCATTGGCTGCACCATTGGCTGCAATTATTTCTATTTTTCTTAATTCATTCATAGTGTATGTCGCACATTAAGCAACATTTTGAAAAGCATCATGTTTCAAAATTACTCTGAAGTACATTAGCTTGGCGACACATGCAATCATTTTTTGTTTACGATGGATCAGTTGACGTAATGTAAGATAAATTTAATTAATCCTGCATTAACTTTGCATATGATCGCTAGTTGTTCTATAGTTTCAAAAATAGTTTGCTAATTCATTTACAGCTCTTGTGCTTCTATTTAAACGCTTTCGATTTTCTCCCCAGTGTTATCAAGTGTTAAAATAATAATCTTGGAATTCTCATACACCAGATAAAAAATCAAGGTATTTTTTTCACTCGAAAAGTACTTCGTGTGCAGGTTGACGGCCTATTATTCGCTATGTTTCATCGTCGCATGCATGGAAACAGTATTTGTTACTTTTTACCGTTGTCATGACGACAAGATAGCTGGCGTGGTCGTCGTGGAGAAGGGAGTTTAGGGGTATAGGGCAATTACTCTACCAGACCTCGCGTATGTTCAATAAACACGCACGCGGTCTATGCATAGAGGCCAATATAACAGCTATACAGACAGCTACACAAGGCAACGCTATATCGATCAATAACGTGATAGAAGGGATGTTCAAATATGATTAAATACTGCAGTAGCAATTCTGCAGCCATTGAAACAAAACAGTCGACAAATAAAAGGTTTATGTAAATGATATAGGATTGATAGGCATGCTGGGATATAAAATATAACTGCTATATTGCAGTTCCGAGGACGTTTTTATTAATATCACCCATGTAACAGTATGTTCCAGTATAATGTGCTATGACATACTCGTACATGTATAAAGTCGTAAACACTGAAGATTACAGTGCATGGTAGTGACCATGCGTAAATTGTAATTATTTTTCTTGACATAAATTTCCCGATCGAAATTATGTTTCAGTCATTAGGTATACGATAAATATATTTTTCGCCAAGGTTAACTGCATGCGAGTGGCGTAAAATATGCCACCGTAATTTAGCAATTTTGTTGCACGTAATTTTCTTACTCTAACTTTAATCTTAATTAAATTGATCCATTTTGCAAAGATGATCATAAACGTGGCCTCACCTATGTCAGCAAAAAAAAAAATAAAAAAAAATGAGACCGACCCAAATTAGTTATGCGTGTAAGCTGTTTACCACAAAATAGGCGAAGGCCATTATTTTGACTTCTTCGAATGCCGTACTTGTTTGCCTGGTGTGCTCTGTTTTCGAAAGGTTATCTGTTTCGAGGCCCACACACAAGATTCACCCACTCCTAGTCCTTAATGCACGACGTGAAAACAAAATATGTGACCGGATTTTAAAGTAGTCTCAACGATTTGTTGGCTTGGTCAGAAAGTGATCATAAAGTGACCCGCACTACACGTGTGCATAAATCTAAATATTGTCTATCTGGGGGCCTCACTTTTCCATCAAATTTTTGTATTTTTCCATATTTTGAAACGTCTAAAATGACTAAACAATTGCGAGCAACTCAGACGCACAGATAATCATATGATCATGTCGCATAATGTTATCTTTTGAAATTAACTTAAATAAATCATACATTACACTCGGTATATAATTTAAATTATTAATCGTGTTTTAAATCAACTTTAAAAAGTATTTTTAATTTTTAGTTAAATTATTGAATGCGTACACTAAGTATAGTTTTCAAAATTGTAATATGAACTTGATTAAACTTGTTTACGAAAATATTTAAGGTTCATAGAGTATTTTCGTTAAGATGTGGAGGTAGTGGATATTAGATTGGGATTTTCAAGAGAGCTCTAAAGAAACACAATCCCATTTTCTTAATCTCACATGAGCTATTTATTTAAAGCGCGCACATATCAGGATCCCGGCGGTAACCTATACCGAGTCACGTAGGAGACGTAGGCGCGCACCACCACTACCACCACCACCACCATCACCACACCGCAGAAACCCTCTGGTGGCCCAGCACGCAGTACCGCCCACCTGAGCTTCATTCCAATCGCGATATAGTGACATCTGCAACGCCAACCTGAGAATACCGGGCCCACGTTACCAGACACCTGCGGGGTGTGTTTGCCTTGGGAGTGCTGCGACTGCAGAGAAGTTATAGTTGCAAACCTCAACAGACTTGATTGTTTATTGGGCGAGCGAGCTCAAGCATGGTCGGTCCGAAGGTTTCGGGTTACACGCGCGACGGTCGGTCTCGCCACGTTCCCCCGTCCTCACATCTCGCGACGCAGGTGAAAAACAATGGGCATTCTGTAGACACGTTTTTAGAAGGAAAATTGTCAGCTAACGAGAGTTATTTAAACGATAAGGCAAACAATTGTATCGGATAAAAAAGTCAGTTTCGATTGTATAATGAGGTTGTGTGGTTAGCCTAGCAACTACGAGAATGTCAGGCCGATAGTAAATGGCGTGAGACTAATAAATTAGAACGCGTGCACGTTTACGTCGGGAGCTTAATAGAAGTACGTGATCTGGTTTTTATGACGGCAAATTGACTTATATTTGAATTAAAAATCTCGCACAGTAAAAATCTCGACATTAAATATTGTAATTTTGAGCATGAACAAAAAATGGTTAAAACAAGGACTATGAGACTACTTTACTTCAATTCTGAAGGAAGAAGGTACGAAATGCTTCTCGCCCGAAAAATTATGATTGTCCCAGTCGGGAAAAATTAAAGAACCAAGTCGCTTGTTTCGCGTTCTCCTAATGTCATTTTAACGATAAGATTACAATATAGTTAGAAGTAGGTCGGCAAGGTCAAATTGAATTTAAATTTTGGAACTGCTAGTTATCTGCCCCTTATGGCTATTCTTCACCGCATTACATTGATTCGGGCAGTCCGTATTTGTCGGTATGTCGCTACCGTATTACACTGCCTACTCAGGCGAAACGAAATTCCATGCCTGAAATTGAAAGCTCTTGCAACTTTCACTCGCAATGCCAAAAAAATAAATGGGCGATTTTATTGTTGCGAAATCTCTCGTTTGAAATGAAAGCTTCATTTGCTACGTATATATATTGTCAGCTATACGCCCCTGAGCTCGATTCTTCTGAACGCGAAAAAGGAAAAAAAAAAAAAAAATCACGACCTCGATTGCGCTCGCAGACGCAGACAATAACAATATCATTGTATCGATCCGGTCTTTTCTTTTTTTTTTCCCAAGATTGGGCTTCTGGATTTTTTCCCTGCTTAAACCGACTGTCGCCAGGTCTCACTCCCATCACCATTTCGTAAAACCAATACGCCATGAGCATTTTTTTTTTCTTCCGAACACCACGGCGAGCGAAACAATAAAATGTGAACGTGGCGATAGCTAGCTAGCTCCAGTCGTTGCCATCATTCTAATCGCCTGCAATGCGTGCTACTGAATATACGTATATTCTAACACGTGATGTCTCGTGCACGTGATTAACCTACAATTTTATTTCAATATTTGTTGATACGTGTTATGACGTATCAGGTGAATGTAAGATAGAAATTGAGTTTAAACGCCAAGTCATTACTGAATTCAAAACGAGAAGGACAAGGTCCGGGAAAGAGACGAACAGAGTTTTGGCAAAACTCTCAGAATAAAACAGTAAAAAGTACCTCATTAACAACAACGGTCTAGCCTAGGTAGCAACGAAATATTTGCCAAAACTCTGTTCGTCTCTTTCCCGGCGCTGTACCGGACCTTGTCCTTCTCGTTTCGTTTCGTAGACGTCCTAACTCAACTATTAATTAGTGAATTCAATTGAATTATTTGTTAATTATTCTATTTTCTAAACATTATTTCGCAATTCAGTTTTATTTTAGTTTTCGCAATGTTTTGCTTCAATTGAATAAACGAACAACTTGCAGTAAGAATATTTTTTTCTCAATTTTGTTTCTTTCTTTCGTTTATGTTTTCATTCTAAAATTCCTATCTGATTATCGGAGTATGTTTGAATCAATATTAGGCAGAACTTGTTTTTCGAGACGGTGAGGAGAACAATATTTATTTAAGACCAGGAAACTTGACATGTTGAAAATTCATCTATTAATGTTCCACATCCGGATGTGTTCTTATTAAATGAGTAATATTTCTAACCAATTCCGGATGCAGTAGACTTTATAAATGAATGGTGTGGGTTTTGGCTTCGAACAGGAATGCCTCTCAGGAATTTGAGCCTGCAGAACGTAAATCTTGCCAACTAATGGCAAGCAATCTGCATCATCTCAATATCGGGCTTTCACTTCGAAGGATCATCACCGCATTGCAAATACATTGTTCCCGCTCTGTTCGAGCGAACATCGTGATACATGTATCGTGATACATCGTGATACATCGTGATACATCCATCCGAGCATGCGGGATTAAATACCTCAGAGAGAGGCATAACTCTTTAATTAAAGCTAGTGTATCGGAAAGCCTTCAACCGCAATCCCCCAAAAAGTAGGCCTCTCAAACATTTTGCTTTTAATCTGGGATGGCAATCTAACAATCTGACAATGCTTTCAATTTCGGTAAGCCTAAACCTGGAAGCCATAAACAATTAATCACGGCATTAGTCCGCCGTCATTAGACGATGCAATGATCCGTGAACAGAAACCTGTGTGCTTCTGGTTCATATACCATCATCATGATGATTCACGAGACCTGAGAATCTGATACTAAATCCCAATAGGATTAAGGCTCGGGCTTGTTTTTAGGAGAGTGTGTTCTTCTAAAGTCATTTGTTTAGTTCTGAAGCAACGAAATGGCACGGTGGTCGTTGATTAGACGCACTCCATCTTAATTCGAATCAGATTACCAGGAGTAAAACTCTTGTTTTGTTCCCTTGTTTTCTTAACAATACCTGTTATGAAATGTTACAAAACTTTTTTATGAATGGATAACGTACGCATGGCATTTCTCCTTGGTTTTTAATAGCTCTATATTAATCAAGATTTTCTATTTTTTATTTCTAAAGTAACTTTGCGCAATGACTTTCCTGACAATTGAATTGTTATATATTTTTTTTTCAAAGTAGACATTTCGTTTACGCAACAAAAATAATATTTTTTACGAGACAAACTTTCGCGGACATGAAAAAGGTACTTAGCAAATTGACGACGAAAAATAACGCACACGCGTTAGGTCTCATGACGATGCGTTAGGTGGTTTTTTTTTAGGTCGACGGGCGAAACTCGGCCGTGTTTATGTTCGCCATTTGTTGGTCTATCACTCTATCTGTCCATGTTTATTCAGAACCATGCCATCTCTGTTTAATCATAGTTATTAAGAGACTCGAATTGTTTATTATTCAATTATTCTGCGCGTGTGTATGTCATTGTATACTCGGGAGCCGTACTGGCTCTATCTATCTCTACCAACTCCATGCACTTAAAGGCAGGCCGCAGGCGCGCGTTTGTTCAGCGCATGCAGCGCACCTGGCGTTGTTGTTGTTTTCTGTAGGTGGGCCGACTGATTTTCTCTCTCCCCTTCATCCCCCGACCAAGAGTTTACTTTGAGCGTCACCTGGCGAATAGATGCAATGCACCTGATTGAATAAGCGATAAAATAAATGGTAAGAGACGGTCGTGTATGGGAGTTGGATTGGACTGGAGTGCTACGGCCCCTGCCGCTTTCTTCTGGCGCATATTCTTGCTATATCAGATATGTTGACTTTTTCGTAAAGGGTAATTTGGTCGTTTGTATGTGCGGAGATCTTAACGGCTTGTCTGACTTTGAGGTGACCGGCGATTTTGAAGCAGTCGTTCGCAAAAATACTGCAAATTGGCAGAATTTTTGTATAAGTTATTTCGATTTTTTTTTTAAATCCTACTGTTCTTTCGTGACAGTTTAATAAAAAACATCAAGACATTTTATTTCCGATTCTGGTTCTAAATAAACGTGATTCAAGATAAATGATAATTGATATAATAATATTAAGAAAATAATAAACAATTAAAATTTTATTTAAGACGTTGATAATACGTCATTTTCTTATATCAGGAATTTGTTCCCGTATTTCCTTATATCTTGCGATTTATTTTACTTTTTCGTCACCACAACATAGTAAAAAAACTTGCTACAAAAATTGCATCGATTTTCCAATTGTGTCTCCCTTTCAAAATAGGAAACCCCCAACAGCACCACACTATTTTGTGAACCTAATAGGACGATTCCATTCAATATGCGGTGTCATATGGCCTATATTGGTCTGTTAGCCCAGCGGGCGAATTTTTTGTCATATATGAAATAGAGTCATCGTTGTTTCTATATTTTTGTGGTCCTCCACGTCCGCTCCCGCGTTTCTTTATCGCATTATCAGACCCTGGACAATATACAGGCTAATACGAAATACAAACAACAAACGGGAAATTCAGTTACCTGCACGCATATGACACGATATATTCTGTATTCGTACATGACAAAAGGTTAAATTGAATTACTAACGATATATACATGTATATACTGTGCACTTGCACAGTACATACGTGTGTAGTAGTATGGAGGAACAGATGCCACAGTACATTGGTGGCATTATAGTGGTTACGGGTAGGGTAGACACACTTTCAGGTCATTTTCGAACAAGAGATTTACCTCAATAAAATTTATTTTGTAAACTTTAAAGTTCAAATTCAAAATATTTTTTATCTTTATTATACAAAAGAGCTTATATTATTTATTATGTTTATAAGCGAGCTTGAGCGAACAAACCTTATGAACAAAGAGCAATGTTGGATTGTTGTTTCATAAAATAAATCAAATTCCACATTTTCCAAATTACTTCAGTCGAGAAGTGTGGGCTGCCATCTTTGTCCTAAGCCCCACCAATTTTTTTTTTAAAGATAGTTCGAAAGCTTTTGGAGTGGCCTGTTTGAAAAAATATATGATTCTGAACTGACCAGAGCAGCCTTAAATATTCGAAGGCGAAACTCTCATCTCGAAAACTTGGTAAAACGGGCCGTGCTAGTAAGGTGGTGGTGGTGGTGGTACTGGTCACGTACATTTGAGATACGGTAAAACGCAGGCGGTTTAACGCGTGTGCCTGTATGTGAAGAGTGCGTGTGGTCGCTACTCGGCACTGACCCGACGCAGTGACGATGGCCGATTGGCGGTAACATTTTTTCGCTCGGCTGGCGCCTTTGTCTGGCCGGGTGAAGGCGATACTTATCTCGTTAGGCCTCGCGCGCTCCACTCAGGTCAGTGCGGACGTGGACACACTCCCATTACTGAAGGCACCGATTGAGACCCATCGCTTAGTCCGGCTCATTAGAGGGATTCAAAGTTTAAAATATATCGCGAGAGCTTTTTGTCAGTACACTTCAGAACATTGCAACATCGTTCTACTGTTTGGGAAAACAAAAAGACATAGAGATTATGGGAATAATTTATGATTTTACTGCTCACTCTTCATTATATTCGATAAGATTGGACGAGCATCTAAAAAGAGACATTTATAAGTTTGCGTAATAATCTCGAATAGTGTTATCGATATTTGTGACCAACTTCTCAATTTTGAGGTGATGCCATGCCATTCACAGTACTGTCAATTTCGTCAAAACCTTGAAGCTTAATAATTTCATATTTTTCGCTATCAAAATCCGTGACAACGATTTTAGAGTACAACTTAGAATGACTTTATTTTAAAATGTTGTTGAAAATGTGTCAAGCTAGAAATCGAACTTTTTTTCGTTATTTTGTCGACTCTACAAAAGAGCCTAGATTGAAATATTTTAATTATTTACGATTGGAATACTATTGAAGAGATTTATTTTAAAAATCTGTCCAATAGCCAAATTGACACTGCAATTAATCAACGTAATTTGGAAAACCTTTTGCCAATGTTTATTGAGCGCTCGTCGCGATTTTAGTGCTGTGTACTTAGAGTTAGTTCCAAGTGTACCACAGAGCCATTACACCCTCGTTAGTGGACGACAGGTCTCAGAAGGATTTCTATTGCCAGCCGGCGTCACCACAGGATATTTCCACCTTACCCACACGTGAAGTGTCGAACGACCGTGCCACCGCTATACGGTTTTGAACGTATTGTCATCCTCTTTTTATGTTCGAGTAGAAAGGACTCCGAGGAGGATTAGTACGGAGCTGATTGTGTGGGGCCAAAAGGATGCCACCTCAAGAATAAAAAAAAACGATTGGCCAACTTGAAGATACGCGGCACAAAAACAATTGTTGCGATAAGCCTGGCACACTGTCACATATAGATAGGTTGAGGTCGAAAATGGAATGCAAATTCATCAATAATATTAATCAGTCGCATACGGCCGTTCACTCAACCATGTCTGAAACTGGTAGCAAAATCATTTGCTGCTTTGCGTTTGGTATTTAGCTTTGAAACGTTTCATCCTATGTTTTCATATAATACTTCTGCCTAGAGTGGTGCCACCTGTCCACTATTTCTTTACTGACAGTGTCAGAAATCCGATGTTCGAATCACTAAAAATTCAAGAGTAATATTTGCAATTTCCGTTACTGTTTTTAATTTATTAATTAAAACTTCATTTGTCGTTTCGTGTTCCTCGTTGTACAATAATGATAAGAACTGCAAACTACTTTGGTACGATGTACATGTCCAATGTCTTAGAAAATAATTTGTGGTAATTAAACGCTACGTTTGTCCAACTTTTCTTCAAGAAATTGCAACAACTCCTATAAATTGGATGGCCGCTAGAGAAGTATAATGAAATAACAATCTGTTTCCTTTATGAACGCTAAAATTACATGGATTTCCGTGAACAAGCAATAAACATGACAAAATACCAACCACAGGTCCCTCCTCCCTCCATCATAACGGCGCCATGTACAATATTTACGCGATCCCGCCTCGGCGACATAAACATTGCTGTCAGGGTCAACCCATAAATACTGTTTCGCGGCGACAGTCTATCAGACTCGGAGGCAAATGCGATTGTGTGTTAGTGAGCGCGCTTGAGCACTTTATGTATCAAAAGATGGACGTTTGCCAAAAAAGAGCTTGCGCATTTTATTTGAACGCGCATTACGTGCTCTTCTGCCGGCAGACTTGCACAGCAGTGACCGTGTCCTGTGTCAAAGTGTGGTCGGCAGTATACGAGTCATTGCACCGGGGTACCGCTACTCGTTTCCAAGGGTATAAACAAGTCTGCACTGGCGGCTGGCGACCAACATTCTTGACGAGGCCAGCCAACAAACAACATGTATTCAGTTTTTAAGCTTCGTTAGCCATGGTTTGCTGCCCCTGTTCGCTCGCAATCACTGCTTGCAGCTCGGCCTCATTACCGTTGCATCGCAGGCGCAAATTGTCAAATAATTAAGTTCAGCACGTTAAAAGATTCAACAATTTGTTTCCTAAAAATAATTTTTCCTATTGTCTTTGACTACTGTATGGAAGATGCTTCCCCGTTTACAAAAATGTTCGAAACTAAAAAAAAATAGGGGAATTTTTCTCTTCTGATTTTGACTTTCATTTAACCTCAATTCTATAAATTCTATGTAATGGTTGCAACATCAATTTTGTTTGTTGTAACACTGTCAAGAAAATGACGCAAACTCCACAATTCCTTCCTGCGAATTGTTGGACAATGAATTGCAATATAAACTGCATCTTATTATTCGCCTGCATGTGCAAACTTGTTGACTCGGGTTCTCTTTTATGTGTGCATGTCGGGGATGGGGTTCTGTTATTTGCTTTTCCGAACAGTCGAAGAAGGTTGACAACAACACCAAGTGATGTCGCTGTTCGTCAGAGCTGGGCCTGCGCCCATGTATTATTTCTTAGCGCTCTCACGCTCGCTTCTAGCTACGACTAGTGTATGGTGTTGACATTGCCGGAGTCGTATACTTTTTTTTTCCCCGTCTCATTTTCGAAAACATTTACGTCGTCGTGACAATCTTATTTGCTCGCCGCACATACTTGGCCTTGCCTAAAAGTTCCTCGCGGCGACATTATTTCGAAATTGATGTTTGTCCTCGGAGAACAGAGAGAGTAAATAACTAGCAAGAAAAGTCGATAATGTCACTGGGAAATTTGACAAAGACCCTCTTTTAAATGGTTTGCGAGTAAATATACCATTAGATAGGCCTGCCCTATCTATATAACAGTTGTTGGCGCCATCTGACGGCGATCGAGAGAATCTAATATTTCGTTTCAGTTGAATCAGGAAGTAGTTTGTCCAATCGAGGAGCTGCTCTGTATCGGTTGCCTTTCGATAAGGAAATTGTAACAACAACCAACAAACAAGTGCAAGTTACACGTTGCAACGATTTTCGTGCTACGTAATGATATTGTCAGTTAGCAACACCCTGACAAACGGAAATATCAATCTTGGTAGAAACATGTATTTGGTCGTCTGACACGCACATATCTTGACTGTTAAGTGTTCCCTCGGGTAAACCCCACAGAGTAACTGTTGACTGAGGTGGTGTCTGCTTTCGTGTACGCAGGAGCTATCCTCAATGCCAATGCTCGGGTCTACATTGAATAGGTCTAGCCTAATCCCTTCAAATAAAGGCGTGAGGATCGACCTAGATGCCGTTGTTGTTGCATAAGGCGCGCTGTCCTCGCCATATTCCTCCCTCCATCCACGCGCCCCGATCTGCTCTTTCGATCACTGTCTATTGTCATCAACACCTTTCGCTGCTCGGGCATTCATCTCTCAGACGGTTCTGTAAGTTCGTTCGCCATATTTTCTATTTTCTATCTCGCTCGCTCGCTCGCTCGCTCGTTCTCCTCCCCCATATTCCTTCCCTCTTCACCATACACGCGCTGTCGGCTTTCCATCAGTGGAAAATTGTTGAAGCGATTCTGTACGGCCGAGGGAATTGTTCAAACGCGCCTTGTCAGACAAAACACTCGATGCCACCACGGACATGTTTGCCGAGCTACCTGAATATAAATGACGCGCGCTCACCGTCATTCTCAGCATTGGTCGTCGGGCGAGAGCGGCAGCAGCGGTTTCGCTGCGAGCTTTCTCGGGTTTTGTGATGATGGAATGGGAAATTGCCATGGTTACCACCAGACAGAATTGAATTTTTAAAAAGGAAATACATAAATTCTGAAATTCTGTTCAGAGCGTAATACATCAGGATGAATTGCAGTTGGCGAGATCCAATCTTGGAAACGTTGCTTGGAGACGTTTCAAATCTCCATGAAAGGAAAAGAAAGAAGAAAGAAAAAAATGGCGGATATTTTCTAAATGCCTTTGAATGCAGCTGTAGAAAAATAATTCATATTAAAATATACCTGCATTGATTACTCTTTAATCTGCATTACTTTTCTTTATTTTTAATAAAGCATCAAATGATAAGCAAAGAAAAAAGTACCCCCAAAATTAAGAAGCAAACATAATGGTTGATAAGCTTTTCCGGACTCATAAGTTCTGCAGAGCCAATTTAACATTTATATTAGCTACTTTTAAAACATTCTTTAAAACATTTATATTAGCTACTAATATAGATGTAAATTGTAAAATAATCGATTTACGAAATTAAATTCTCATCATCCATGGCGTTTGAAAGCAACGAAAACAGCTGAAAGCCCCACTAGGAGGCGTAATTCTTTTTGTATTGCACGTGCAGCTGCACGTTCAGTGGCCTTTTATAGCAGAATCGAACACATGCTGGTTTTACATGGACGCACGAGCGAACGGCATACATAAAGTGAAAGGAAAAGGGGGTTTGCGAAGTCAACGTCATCCATCATGTGTCGTGAACTGGAGAATATAAAAGTTAGAGAGTATCGTGGGGAGAAGCGGTTTTTAGCTCGATTGTTTCCTCCGAAGAACGGGGGAACGTTTAACAAACTCTGAAGGAAAGAAAGCTTTACATCGTTTCTAATTTCGGGCTAAGTACTTCTTGGCTAAAGGCAAAAAGTGCAGAAGCTATCATTGATCTTTTTATTCGCTGTTAACTATTTCATGCCGAGAAAGATTGACATATTCAGGATTGTTGCGCGTTCTGAAATATGGTTGAACTTATTTGCAATGTGTTTAATTTGGAATAAAAGTGTTATGAAGATCTTAGGTTGCAATGAATTATTAATTTTTATTTAGGGCTATGCGAGACAACCTCGTTATTTGCTTGTTTTGAGATCAGTTGGCTCAAATTTGATTAATTATAAATGGCGTCATATCAAGGACAAATTAGGAAGATATTTTATTTCATATATTGCAAACAACGCAGAGGATGAGGATGACTTTTTCAGGGTTATTGTGACTAGCAGTTATAATTCAGAAGAAAAAAATGTAAACACGCCAGGTCAGTTGAATCTCCAGGTTTTTTTTTTTCAAATACAGGTAGTATTCTTTTTTTTTTGTTGAAGAATTCCTTAAGAATGAGACTACACTTCCGAAAGCTCAGATCTTAAGAGGGTCATGTACACATCCGCTCATAACGTCTGAAATGCGTGGCGCCTTTGTGAAGAAATATTAATAAACTCTTCGCTATATCGTACAGGCCTACAGTATAATAGTCCATTGTCAGAGTGTCAGCCATACGATATGGGCAAAACGGCATGTTGAGGACTGAGGTTCCAAAATTTGTCATCTTGTGGCTCCGCATTAAATATCCCGTAGCAGTAGCAGACGCTCGTTAATTTTTGTCAAGCCGATGCCTAACGTCGACCGTCCTGTGGGTAGCTTGATATTTTTTATAGCGGCTGCGTCGGTTTGAATATTAAAATTAAAACGCGGTTCCTCCGAGAACTATCGGATTTTCTCGAGGTTCTCTACTCTCTTGAGATCTGGGACTTTAATTCTAGTAAAAATATCCGATAAAGCTTGTAAACCACCGTGATATACTATATAGACTACGCAGAATATGAAATTTTATTAATAGTAATTGCATTTTACAGATTTCTTTTAATAAATGTCAAAAGGGAAGTTGATTCGGGAAGACACCTTACTGTACGTGGTGTGATGGTACAGGCTTTGGCAGTTCTGAGGTAAAAATAAGCACGATAAGTATATTCCATCAGTTGGAATTGGAACAGCTCGTATCAGTGTTTGGATTGCAATACTCCTCTGCCAAATATATCAGAATTGATGTGCACGTCAGAGGAATAATATCGAAATATCTTCTGCCAAATATTTCGTGTTGCGTCTCTGAACGTTTCGATAATGGCGCATACAAACGCGCGCAATGACAATGATTAACGTAGCAACGTTTCATATTGTATATTTGCGATCCTTACTCGAGCGTACTCATCCATAATGCATGACGGTTTTTATAATTGCGTTTCCGACTGGAGGTTATTGATGATCTTGCGTTATCCTCCAATAATAATGAACGTGCCATGGCCTGCCAGGGTTCGAAGAAAGGGGGGGGGAGGACGGAGGTTGGACAACTGGATCGAATAAAATATAGTCGCTCTTGGTAAATTGGCAAGATCCTCAATGAGCGTGTGGAAGGAAATTATTTGGTTCTGTCATTAGTGCAAAAAAAAAAATCAAAAATTGATCTATATCGGTTTTGTATCGCGGTTAGCACATGGTGCGCATATTTTTTTTATTTTTTTTTTTAATTCACCGTTTCGCCTAGTGCACTACAGGAATACTGCACCCTCGTGTCTCTATGGAGATATGTGAGGGGCAGGGAAGGGAAGGGAAG
>JAUJYS010001819.1:0-16255 GCA_033995665.1 Melogona broelemanni | reverse complement strand
GCGACTGCAACGCCACCTGCAGGACTAGGGTCGACATTGCTTGGCGTTTCCAAGGAGTAACACTGGGGCGCGTTCACTTTGTTTCTCGCCTGCCTTGTACAGGTTTAGCGTATTTTAAATTTAAACCAAAAATGAAGACGGGCCCATTTCAAAGAACTTTCAGCAGGTACTTTGATTCTCGGTACGTGTAACACCGTCTATACACCGACATCTAACGAAAATAAAAAAAAGTGAAGATGACGGGTTCGATTCCCGGCGCAGGCACTCGTTTATTATTCGATCCCCGGGTTCTGATGAAAATGTGTCACTCGCATATTTGCAACTAGTGGGGTTCTTGGAAATAATAAAAAAAATAAAATCTGATTTTTTATGAAATCAGTGACATTAAGTCTGGTTGGACAAAAAAAAATGTTTTATCAAATTTAAAAATAGTTAAATCAAATTTAAAAATAGTCAAATTAGTCTTATGAAAAAAAATTGTTTTACTAAATTATGGGAAACATTAAAAATCAGCGGTATTAAGAAATATTAGTTCCAACAAATACAAGGAAAAATTGTTTCACTAATAACGAATGCTTGTATACGTGATCAGGTGAACGGTGCCACAAATTAAAAACACTGCTCGTAAAAATTAAATTTTTTATCAATCGAAATAACTATTTCAATTAGAAAAGGAATAATTCCGTGATCAATTCAAATATTAAACTAAACACTAGACGTGCTGCCGAGTCAAGAGTCTGAAACATCCGACAATTCTTCATAGAGGTTGCTTTTTAAAAAAATATTTTTAGCATCGAAAGAATCAATTCAATGTTACTGAAATTATCTCAATTACTCACACATATTAATAAAGTACAAATCCTAAACTTCCCTTCTAACACCAAAAACTTGCTACCGTCATTTAAATTTTCTACTAAGTATTCTAGCAATTAACTGCGCTGCCCACACATACTTATTTCTCAGGCAACTATTAATAGTTGCTTTTAATAAACATACAAGCAAGACCACCTTGCCACTTCCATTTGAAACAATATTTGAATTGAACAAATCAGATTACACGGATTTCCAATGTCTTTATTCTTGCAATTAACTGCGCTGCCCATACATAAACTTATTTATTAGGTAACTATTTAATAGTTGAAATCGAGGCAGAAAAATCATTCAGCAGGCCAAGTGACAAATGACACATTGTTATTTATATGAGCACAACTTAAAAAAATGGATGAATTATAACATTTGACAGATTGAAACTTAAGAGGTGGACGCTTCCAAATCGGCAGCAGGAGTTTCCGGTTCTTCGTCATTGTATATGTTTTCGGCCTACAGAAAGAATACGAGAGGATCCGCATTGTTAAGAGTGCAATAAAATGAGACATAAAATGGGTCGTCTGACAACACCGGCTCAACCAACTCACCATTTGCCACACTTGCATGATGTTGTCTTCAGAAACCGAACATATGACCCATGGCTCGTTGGGATTCCACGAGAAATCAGAGATCTTGGCGGTGTGTCCTCCGTGAATGAACTGCACGAAAAGAAAAAAATAGAAACAGCATTGTCAAGGCGCGAAAACGATCGGAATTAAAATTGCAACAAATTAAAAATAAATAACAAACCAGTAATTCGGGCGGTCCGTCTTCCGCATCTTCGGCAGACTGCTCTTCACCGATTTTACTAATAAATAATAAAATACAAATTGTAATCCAATTCGCAAAGGCAATTTGACAATGGGGTGAAATTCGTTTACAGACAGTTCAAAACATTACATAAAAGAACATCAAATTATATTTTTTGTATAAAAAAAATTCGCGGTACACTTTGTTATCAAAAAAAAAAAAAAAAAAAATACAAGCATTGAGAACAACATCATTTGGCAAACAATGGGTTTAGTAGTAAGATGCTAACATCTCAAAAACAATCCCTTTCATCAATAGTTTAATCGAAAACGCAAAATAAGTCTGAAAATATTCCAAGATTATTGCAAACAAAAATAAATAGCACAAGGTACTAAATGACAACAATCTATCCCGGATCTCTAAATCTCGTTTTAGTCTCACCTTAGGTCCCAGACGTGCAAACGTCGATCGGTGCCGCTGGACGCCAAGATAGTCTCGTTATGCGGCGACCACTGTACCTGCAGTAGGGTAAATAGGATTGAAAGTGTACAATGAAAACTACACCAACGTGGCAACGAGCACTGGTCGAGTCCCAGTCGGGCTCCACCCACAGGTGGCCGCCATCTGGAAGGCACGCGTCCGAAATTGGATCAGAAAAACAATGTTTCGCTTCTGGCCTACACCAAAATGCCGAACATCAAAATTCAAACGTCAACGTCTAAAGTGAACAATATAGCGTCCCGTTGGCGCGTTTTGCGCGTCGCTTCCTAGATGGCGTTGCCATCAGTGACCGACCCGTGTTGCCAACTACCGCCTCAAAACAATTTCAATGGTAAACGTTGCGATAATTTCAAAATTTGCTCTAAATTGATTGGTTAAAACTCAAATGTGGTAAATTTTGTGTCCATTTCGGAGCGTGCCCCTAAACGGAGGATTCAACTATGGTATTTACCTGGAATATTTCATCCTTGTGCGACTCGAAGGAATGGAGCTTCAGTTTGAGATTTCGCAAATCCCAAAGGGCCACAGTCTAACACAAATTGAAAAAGAAATTAAACAAGATAACAATTTAAGAGATAGATCAGTCTGGATAGAAACTGGGACGAGGCAACGATAAACGATCGGCCCGTACTGACCTTGTCGGCGGAGCCGGTGGCCAAAATGAACTCGCTGTAGGGGTTGAACGACAGACAGTTGACTTCAGCACCGTGAGCGTCCACCGTATGACTGGGTTTGCTGGTGTTGTTCGATCGGGTATCCCAACTACCATGAAAAAGGATAAGCAAATATTAGCCCAATAATTTTAGACAAAACAATTCAAAATAATTTAATAATAAGGTGAGTACTTGGGAACCAAGAGTCCTTCAAAGATGTTTGGATCAGAAACTTACGGATTTAATAATAATAAACTCTTATTTATTTCAACCTTTATCAACAATTCATTTCGAAGTAAGACAAACAGTTATATTACATCCGATAAGTTAACAATTTTATTTATTTATCAATATGCTCACATCATCAGCTTCTGGTCATCGGCGACAGACCCAAAGAGGCTCTCGTGAAGTAAATGCCAGGCGACATCCTAAAGAAATTTGAGAACGAAGATTCAGTTAGCACATTGTCATTGTGCGAACAGAAGTTACCAAAATATTTGGCGACTGAATCTACAAGGTCAGAAATCTGGACTTACCTCCACGACAGCCGTGTGCCCATTGAAAATGGTCTTGGCGTTTATGACTCGGTTCTCTTTGGGCAGCGAATTGATGTCCCACAAACAGATGGTCTAGAAGGCAAGTTGTGTGGGGGAGAACGTTATAGACGGGTATCCTCAACTCCAGGGTTTGACAAATGGATGCAAAATTTTAGAAGCAGCAGTTTGGTTGACATTGCCCGGAGCAACAAACGCTTGCCGTCTCAACCGATAACAACAACGTCGAAAGACGCGTCTACCAAATCAAAATTAAGACATGACGCACCCCTGCACCCAACTCGCTTAAACACCAAACGACACAGTCGGTTATCTAGATAAACGACCGGATTTTTCCACCGCATTATGGCAGGTGATATTTGAAACGCGATCTGGTGCTTAATTCGTAACAAACCAAATATCAACTATGTAAAAAAAAAAATCGGTCTGAGCTGACAAGCGGGCTCATCATGTCATGACATTCCTTCTCTTTGAAAGAATACGTTCAACTCTCAAGTTCAACGTTTTAATTCGTAAAAGGAAAGGCATTTCATGAGGAAATTGGAGGAACCCACCCAAACTTAATTCTCTCGAAGCTTGTCTACCACTCGCAGAACTAAATTATTCTAACTTATAGTATTTGCAAATGAATTAAAATTGTCTAAATAATTAAATAAACACAATGCATGAAAATTATTCAGTTACAAAATTACAATTTTTGGTTGAAAAAAAGTGCTAACGAAATAGAACGGTTAGCTGCAAGGGAGTTCCGAACTAGAGAGAGAAGCGACGAAATAACCCAAAGAAAAGTTTAAAATCTTAAGATTTCCGCCATTAGCAGAACGTGGTGTGCGCAGTATTGGGGGTAAAGTGGGAGGAAAATCGGTCACTAAGGCGTGCCGCAATGCCGTCAAAGTGCTGGCTGCAAAACTTTACGTTCTTAGTTAATCTAGGGGCCTATGTACAGGGCTTACGTGGTCGTCAGACGCACTAAGCAAATAGCCGTTTAGGTTGGGGTTCCACGACAAACCATAACCTTCCTTTTGGTGACCCCTGAGCCTTAGATCGGGGTTACATTCCCCGCTAGGGTCTGGAAAAGAACGACGGAAAAATAATTAGAAACTTTGCGGCGGGGTCAAAAAGCCCAACAAATGATTTTGGTCTTCTTCGTTGGACAAGTTTCAATTGATTGAGAATAATTTGCTCACCAGGTTTGGAAGGGTGTTTGGAGTAGTCGAAGACGAGGACGTCGCTGGAGGGCGTTTTGGTTGCGATTATGAACGGATTCTGCGGCATAAACCGGGCTCGATTCACTTCACCTTCGTGGTTGATCTTAATCTCGATTTCGATTTTGCCGCTCACCGAACCGAAACCACCAAATTCTGAAAATATAAACGTGCAAAATCAACAATTAAAATCAAATCAATTCTTAAAAAGTAACAATGCATTAAACTTGCACTTAAAAATATGTAATTATTGGCCATATTTTTTTTATAAAGGTTGGTACCAAAACAATCATTTATGTTCATCGGAACATTCAAAATGTGCAAAATACATGTATTGCAAACAAATTATCTTATGATGATATTCCGGATACATGAAAGAGTAAATTCCGACTTGCCTCCTTTCTCATTATCGTAGTGAGAAGCGTCGAACTGGGCATCTTCGTTCGGCAACTGCACGCTGGCAATAAGCAGGTGATTCTGCTCATCCGACGTGTGGGTGCCCAAGATCAGTCGATGGATCGAGTAGTCCTTCCCCTCGGGCCTGCGGGAAAAATTAAAAAAAAATTATAGCGGGCACAAAGTTTTCGGAACGGGGGTACTGGAGCAGTGGAAATCAGAACTAAAAACACGACAATGAAAATGATCATTCAAAATTGCGCCGGTCTTAAAATGAACGAGTGGCGTTCGTACTTAAATGAACTTTGGAATGATTATAGAGATGACTCACCTGGACACATCAGGCAACCATTGCGCCGTCAAACTTGGCCACTCGAGAGCGTGTGTCATGACAAGGTCATAAAGGAACGGAGTGTTCTTCTTCCAGATCTTGTATTCCTCGTTGATGACCCTCTCCTCGACAGCATCGTCGAACGTGTCTGGAAGAACGGAACATTTTTGTTTGTTGTAAAAATCTTATCAAATCGCTAGATGGCATGGCGTACGTTTTCAAGGTTTCTTGGACCCGAAGCGACACCTAAACTATATCGCTAAAGTCTGATCTCAAAAGTTGAATTTATAGATTTTCATAGGGCACCGAAGCCTGGGAACCCAGGTGTAACCAACTTGAGAACTGAAATTCCGTTTTCCCGACTTTCTCCAACTGGAACCAAAAAATACCATGTCGTTTATAAGAATAACTTAGTGACCATGCATTTTTTCCCTAGCCTAAAAGAGCTGGTTTTGATTGAATGTTTCATTCAGAACAATCACAAGCAACAGACAAAAGGAAATTGCGCGCGCACCTGGAATTTTTTTTAGCGAGTGTTCAAAATTCGCACAACAAAAATTTAAATTTTACTCCGAACTTTTCCTGACATTACTTTTGAACGATTTACCCCTGATCAAAACTTATTTCCCCGACTTTCCAGGCAATTGTGAACCCAGTTATGAAAAACCAAATTATTAATTTTCAAAATTTTTGTAAAAGATGCTTATAAATGAATGAGCGCCTAACAATAAACCGATTAACTCAATTTATAAAACAGGCAAGTCTATGAAAGCACACTGCGCACATCTACATAATAATTGTTTCAAATTGCATGGAAACCTCAACACATTCAATAAAGGTACGCCAAGGCCCACAATTCAAAGGGGGGCTCGAAACTGAAACCCAGAAGTTGCGTTTCTTATTATTTGGAGGGAAAAGGTCAACGGCCCTCACACAGGTCCGGTTAATATTTATATTAAGGCGGCAAATTGATCTCGCAGTATAAATTGGCGCACGATGGAGTCGGCCTAGCAATATCACACAAATACTTATATCTTTCCCAAAAGATACACAGCTGCGAAACATCCCCCCCTTTCAACCAAAGGTTCAACCAAAGACGATCTAGAAGGGTGGAAGAGGGGTGAGGCCTTTTTGCAAAGTCTGCCTATTACAACATACAGCGATGTACAGAAACAATTATACCGTACTCTTATCCCGCATTTCGATACACCAACAATCCTAGCGTGTCAATCGAAATAGAAAAGAGATTGAACTGTCCAAAAACATCCGAAAAATCAAAAAAATGCGTAGACACAAACGCGGCGGCAAGAACAAAATTAGGCCTAAATCACGTTATTCACACAAAGCAATCTGGTCTGGATTGAAGCGGGGCGCATCTAGTCAATACAGGCCTCGCCCAACAACAAAATAAGAGACTCGCTGGAAGTGTCGAATACAAAGGCTTCAATACAGATCAAAATACCAGTGTGAATGCAGGCTATTCTTCGTCAACAACTGGCGCCATTTCTATCAAAGAACAAGCAGCGACGCTATCACGATATTTTCTTTTCGAGCGACAAAACGAACGTCCAGATCGGAATAAAATCTACAATAACAACAACTGAGATGCAAATAATCGATGGTCACTCACCTCCGTCTTTGTCTGTCATTTTTAATTATAGAAATCGGCCGAGAAAATGATACACGCACTGCGCCCGGCCAACGCAAAACCCGGCAAAAACACAAAGCAAAAGTGATGAGCCAATCAGAGCGCAGCTTGTACCGCCAATTTTTTATTTGCTATCTGCCACGCTATTGGTCGAAACGCAGACCCATCCGCGTGTACATCTGGCTTACCGTTAAGAACTGATCGACGAACACGCGCTTCACGTCCTCTATTTTGTAATTATACCGACGTCATCATTCGTCGGGCAATACTTGGATGAACGCTTGTGCCATTTCAAGGGGCAAGGGCCATCATGTTGGGGGCGTCTAGCTATTTACATGCTCCACTATATATATAAGCATTTCAGAGTAGTGAAGATTAACGCCACCCCAGATCAAACAAAGTAGAATATCTACTGGAAATTACTTGTCAATACTGACCCTCCCGCCAAATAATAAAATACAAATAATAAAAGAGAGCGAATTTTTCAAATGCATTTTTAACTCATCAGAAAGCTCACAAAAACTACTTTAATTTTTTTTTTGATCAAACAAAGTAGAATATCTACTGGAAATTACTTGTCAATATTGACCCTCCCGCCAAATCATAAATTTAAACAAATAATAATAAAGTGAACGAATTTTTCAAATGCAGTTTTTAATTCATCAGAAAGCTCATATACATGACTTTAAAAAAATATTTTTTGATAAAAATAACTAAGCTTGACACAACACAACACAACCGAAAAAAATCATAAAATCATAAATGACAAATCATAAATTTTTGTACGAATAAAAATAATTCAAAGGAATGGATTTGACATGATAAAAATTGTCTTTGACAAACATATTTTCTGGCTAAACACACTAAAAAAATACTATTGAATTACTAATTTGCTAATTGCATGTTGGGTATTTTACAAATTACCCAATTATCTCGATTAACTGTCTCACATATCTCCAAACAAAGAGACACGAGGGTGCAGTATTCCTGTAGTGCACTAGGCGCTACGGTGAATTTAAACAAAAAAAAAACTGGTTCATCGTAAAAACTATTTCACTCTACCACAAAAAAATCGAAATTAACGGTCCGTGAAATTGTTAATGGCTAGCGAATATTTTGTTTCGCTCGGATATTACGAAAAATTAAGATTTCATACGCCATCAAAAAATGTATAGCCTCAACAAAAAGCAGTTAACGATTAAAACTGTTCGACATTTGACGACATTGAACGCGTGAGAAAAAAATAATTAGTCACTCCGACGATAAGCACTTAATTAAATTACCCCTGAATTATTTTTTACAGCACATCTATTATTTTTTACATCATCGGAAAGAGCCTCAAATACGTAGACACGCCGGGAAGACTACAAAATGCACCATTTTGATAAAATACCAAATCAAAATAAACTCGTCACATTTGCGTGGATAGAAACAATCATTTTCTCCAGTTAAACCACGATTAGATACATGTATCACTGCACCAGAAACTGGAAACAAACTCAACACGGTAACACATATCCCCCTCCCAATAAATCTCCAAACCACTATTCAGAGCAGAGAATCGAAATTTGGTTCAAAATGTCCAACGAGCTATGGCTCCTTTTGTATTACGTCACATTAAAAATAAAAGAAACGACCAATGATTGACAGTTGTAAATAGGCAGTTGCAACGCGCAACTGCAGGTAAAGACTGTTGCACTGCCTTAAAGCCACGGATGTAGCTAATTTCACTTCAAAATGATTTTTAGCACCTCTTGAATTACTTGAAAACAACAGTGCGACGTCTGCAAAAGTGGGTGAAGAGAAAGAGGTGGAGTGACACTCATGTGTTCAAGTAATCTAAGAGGTGCAGAAAATCACTTTGAAGTGAAATAAATTAGCTACACCCTAAATCCACTTGTGAAACAAAAAATAGTACGATAAAGAAATATCGTTGAAATCGCCAACTATATCAGTACTGGTGGCGTCATCTCAATCGATATTGACGAACGACTTAATCAATGACCGCCTCAAAGCAAACGCTTCAAATCAAATGTTTTGAAACGCTACGGCCGCTTCTCATTAGTATCATTAACAAAAGTATAATCATCTTGATTCAATCTGATTTTTTAATTATCCGCATAGTGGTTAGGATTTACTATCGGACGGTGTCTGAAATCCGGTAACCGCCCCCACCTGGGCTCACGGCAGTGGCGACGGACTGACCCACCCGCCGAAGGCCCGCTCCAGCTCTTGGGCCACGGCAATGGTCACGTGATCGTTGAACTTGCTGCCCACCACTTGGATACCTAGCGGTACGCCGTCCGAGCCCAAGCCCAGCGGACACTGGGTGACGGGCAGGCCAAGCATGTTGAAGATGCCGGTGTAGGCAAAGTTCATGGCTTGGAACACGGTCTGGTTATGGTAGGGGGCGGGACGGGGGTGCGACGGGTACAGGAAGATACCGCCGTCGGCCAGCAGGTCCTCCAGTTGGCTGCGCAGCGTGTCGCACTTGGCGTACATGGCCTGCACGAAACCCGGGTCCCGGTTGCTGATGCCTTCGTAGGCGGCCAGCATGATGGCGGGCAGCGTGTGGTCCGAGCAGAACAGGCACCACTTGAGAAACTCCCACCACACTTTGACTGGTGCCTGCGAATGAGAGAGTCGAGGTTTAGTTGGGGTCTTTCGGCGCTGTCCCCGGACCATGTCACCTACTGTTGTTTTTGTGAACCATAATTAACGCTTGTGTACATATCCAGAAAGCGATTCTTATTATTTTAATTGGTGTTTACTATTTGGAGATATTCAAAATTCGCATAATAGTACCGGTAATGATTAAAAACGAAATTGACCGGGGTGTTCCATTTAATAATTTCAATAAAAAATTATAAGTAATATTGATAATTGTGAAAATAATTTTTTTGTTCATATTTACTATTTGTGAAAAAGATAAAAACTTTAAAAATTCTTAAAGCACCTCCACTATGAATTAAATTAAAAATTACTATGTCGTCTCAGTAGTATGAAGCTACTTCAGACAGTTCAACCGTTCAACACCGTTCAATATTTAATTTTTACAATAAATATATAAATTACTTTGCCGTCAGCCATGAGAGAAGCAAAGGGAATCGGGTCGCCTTCGCCCATTTTCGCTCCCCAAATCGCCACGGAATAGGCCATCTCCTTGAAATGAACCTTCTTTGCTTTCGTTCCGTACGCCTTCTCAAAGTGGACCAACACCTGGAAAAATGCAAAACGTTGACAATGTTGTCAACACAAGAATAATATTAACACGAAAAAAATAAATATACATAAAGTTTGATTTACCCTGCGCATGGCGTCTTTTAGGTCGGGATGAACGCTGCTGATCAGCGGGAAACCGCCATCGTTTTCCATGTAGAAGATCTTGAGTTTTTTGACGTCGACCTTTCGAGCAAATTTGAAAGATAATTAAAATTAAAAATGTTGGGCAAAGTGCCACCTGAAAAATAAAATGTTAAATTTAATTGTTACAGACAAAGCATTAAAAATATTAAGATCACTTACTGGTTCGTCGAGTCGCAGACTGCTGGCATTGGCCTGAGAGAGAACCTTGTACATGGGAAGCAGATCCGAGGCGTAGCGACACATTGGCCCTACCACCAGATAATTCCGGACTGCTCCCCTGGCCTGGGGAAGCTGCCCGTCAATAGGGACCATACCTAAAGATTCATATTAGTTTAGACTACAAGTTTGTCTCGGGTCTTAGGCAAATGGAACAACCTTGCACAAGATAATGAGGGTATTATAAATCGTCAAAATAAAAATACTGATTCATTGCATGAAACATGAAATTTCTGGAACCTCTCTGCCAGGTGATTACAGTCCACCTGCTAATGCAAAATATAAAACCAGCAGAAACACTGCCAATTTAGACAAAAACATTAAGATCAATTGCTTAATTACTCGCAGTAGTATAAACCGGCAACCAAATGAGAACAAGGCAGAATCACTACACTTGTATTAATAATTGAAATTAGCAAAAAATACATTACTCGACATATTCGGATTCGCTATCTAACTGCACACCGTTTGTAATGTCATATAAATATTGAGAAATTAAATACATTAATAGACGCGCGACCATAAGCATCTACATACAAAATATACACCAAATTTTAGCTCGATAAATATACAATAAGTTTGACCACTTAATTATCGTTTAAGTACCCATTGTTGGCTTGTGTCCGAAAATTCCGTTGAAGAAGCAAGGCATCCTGATACTGCCACCGACATCCGATCCAACTCCAATGACGGAACCGGCGGCACTAATAATACAACCTTCGCCACCTAATTAAAAAACAAAACAATATTAGCACCGATTCTCGTCCACAAAACTAATTTTCCAATTGAATATCTAGGTAGAATGACGGGAAGAGCTCACCGGAAGAGCCGCCCACAATTCGCGTAGTCTTGTAGGCGTTGTTGGTGCGACCGTACACCTTGTTGTGCGATTCAAACCACATGCACAGCTCGCTGACGTTGGTCACGCCGACAACGATGGCGCCGGCCTTCTTCATCAGCTCGATGGCCGGGGCGTCGTTGGTGGACACGCAGTTCTTTCGGCTCACCAGTCCCACTGTCTGACGCAGGCCTGCCAAAATAATAAAATTAATGATGTTGAAAAACAACGACAGAAATCCAGGGTGACCAGATTATTTAAAAAAAAATTAAGTGAAAAAAAGAAAGTATATGTCCGTTTGGGTTGAAGGTGAGGCAAGGGCTACGCCCACCATTGAACGGAAGTATCGTCCCCCACTCAAGAAGAACTATCGCAGAGGATCGACGGTTTTACCAGGCTGCTGATTTGTTCTTTCTCATTCTCGTTCCTGACTCTCAAAGTGCTAGTTGTTATCCATCTCGTTCTGTAATTCTACATCCGAATAAATAATTGGTACTTCGTTATATCTCTCTGCGTTCGATCTCAACTCAGCCTCCTCAAGTGGTGACCCGGACTGTGAATTTGTTTCACGTTATTCAGCAAATCTTCAGAGGAAAAGTACAGAAATCCGCAAGACTGTCTCTCGAGAATCCGTGAGTAGCTAGACTAGCCCTAACACGTGCCTTCTTTGTGCAATACCTGTCCCATCATGTCGACCAACGGAGACTCCAGCAGAGATTCGACGGAGGATGCCTCTTCCAATTCCGCGAACACTGGACTACCTTCCAATTTGGTAATATTGGATTATTCCGATCCTGCAGTGATGGCAGCCTTTGATCAACATATCGACGCACGTTTTAATTCACTAGGCCTAGGCGCTTTACTCAATGCCTTCCCCCGCCCTAACGCTGCTGGAGGAAGCACCGCACCCAATGTGCAGATACCGCATCAGCAGGACCACTCCCGCAGTGCGATGCCTCCTTTCAAGGAGAGTGATCCAACCCACTGGTTTGCCATGTTCGACGAGCACGTGGCAGCTTTAGGCATGACGGACCAACGCGCACGTTTCCGATTATTATCCCAACTCACCCTCGCTTCATCCACGGCAGCAGGAGCCATTCGCCATCTGCAGTATGATTATACCGTGGCGGATGTGTACACCGCAGCCCAAACGGCTATTTTGGCCGAGTTCACCCGCACCACGTGGTCGAGAACTCAACAGATCATGAGTTTTGGTCCCATCGGCGATCGGAAACCTTCTGCTCTCCTTCGCGAACTGCAGTTGTTGGCAAAGAAAGACGTCGACTTGGACATCGTTCGTACAGCTTTTATTTTCGCTCTTCCGGAAGACATCCGTCCAGCCATCCTCACGGCAGGAAACAACTTGGAGAGTGCAGCCGCAATGGCGGACTTCATGATGGCACGCTTGGCGGATGCACCAAACCGCAACCAACGTTTTGAAGTCAGCGCAGTGGACACCAGCCGGCGTCCCCCTCAAGCCGAATTCCAACGTATGGCGAGCGTACCACCCCGTTTGCCACCGGCGGCGGAAGCAGCTCCAGCTTCGGCGGATATCATCCAGCAATTAATTACGCGAATTGATGCAATGGAGCGCCGCAGCCGCCCACCCCGCCAGCGTGGAAACCGACCCGCATCTCAACGCACGTCCAATGACCAGCCTGCAGATTCTGATTTGTGTTTCTTTCATTGGAAATACCAAGCAACGGCTAGAAATTGCGAGAGGGCCAAGAACGGCCAACCATGCCGTCTGGCCGCCACCTTCAACCGCATTCCAGTGGCCGCCATTTCAACGATGGACTCCAGCTGTCGAGTCTTTCTACCGGATTTGGTCACAGGTGTGGCGTATCTCATCGACCCGGGATCAGTAGCTTCGCTCGTACCTTGTACCACGTCGGACATTCTTAACCCGGCTCAGGTCGGAGTCACGCCGAGCGGCGCCACCATTGCTACATACGGCACTAAGACTCTTACCTTGGATCTAGGAGTTGGCCCCCCCAAGCAGTGGAAATTCGTGATTGCCCAGATTGACCACCCAATTGTGGGAGCGGATTTTCTTTTCTTTTTTGATCTTTTAGTTGACACACGTCGCTGTCGCATCACGCACGCTGTCACAGGAGAGTCATCGCCATCTGGAAAGACCACGGGGATTGCGGCACCGTCGATCTGCGCGATCGACCAACAGTTGAAAGACATCATCGCCGATTTCCCTGCAATCACTACCCCACACCTGCGTCCACCAGCCGACGCACAACATAACACGGTCCACTACATTGAGACGGTGGGACCCCCATGCTACAGCCGGCCACGTCGCTTACATCCAGAGAAATTCAGCGCGGCCAAGCAACAAATGATGGACCTTATCGACCAGGGGTTGGCACGCCCTTCGGCCAGCAATTACGCGTCGCCCATCCACCTGGTCCCAACGACAAGCGGCGGGTGGCGCATGTGCGGCGACTACACTCGCCTCAACGCAGTCACCAAACCGGATCGCTATCCGGTCCCACACATCCGAGATGTAACAGCTGGACTGGCAGGTTGTATCATATTCAGCACGATTGACCTTACAAAAGCGTACTATCAGATTCCGATGGCCGAGCAGGACGCGCCGAAGACTGCCGTGACCACCCCCTTTGGATTATTCGAATTCATGGTCATGCCCTTCGGCCTTCGAAACGCAGGGCAGACCTTCCAGCGCTTCATTGACGAAGTGCTCAGGGGATTGCCATTCGTCACAGCCTACCTCGATGACATTCTGGTAGCATCTACGTCAGTAGATGAACATCGCAATCACCTCAGACAACTTTTCACGCGACTAGCTGCATATGGACTAATTATAAACGTTGAAAAGAGTGTGATTGGCGCACCTTCTGTCCGGTTCCTGGGCTATGAAGTGGCCGCAGACGGCATTTCACCTCCGGCATCAAATGTCGAGACCATAGTGAACTACCCGCAACCCGAGACGATCCTTGAGTTGCGCCGATTTTTGGCTTTAATAAATTTTTACCGTCCTTTTCTCCCTCTCGCAGCAGCTCAACAGGCCCCCCTTCACGATCTGCTCAAGGGCAGCAAGAAAAACGACACCCGCCCGGTGCCGTGGGACGACCGTCTACGAGCCACCTTTGCAGCGGTCCGCACATCCTTGGTCGAGGCCTGTCGATTGTCCTACCCGATGCCAGACCACGAACTTGGTTTGTTTGTCGATGCCTCCGATGCAGCTGTCGGAGCAGCAGTGCACCAACGTTTACGACCAGGGCATCCTTGGTTACCGATCGCATTCGCCTCCAAGAAACTCAGCCCAGCACAAGAAAAATACAGTGCTTTCGATCGCGAACTCTTGGCAGCACATACCGGCGTCATTCAATTCCGGCACCTATTAGAGGGCCGCCAGTTCACTATTTACACGGACCATAAACCTTTAACTTTCGCCCTTACCAGTTCCAACGACGACCGGTCGCCGCGCCAGCGCCGTCACCTGGACGAGGTTGCCCAATATACGTCGGACATCCGCCATATTGCGGGCGCAGACAATGTCGTAGCAGACGCGTTATCTAGAATCGTTCTGCCACACTCGAACGCGTTGGCAGTTGCAGCCATCAATTTTCCGCAGATATTGACAGCAGTGGCCATCGCGGAAGCTCAGCAAGCAGACACGGAGTTGGCTCAGTTACTGGCTGACCCTCAACCACGCGGTCTCACATTGTCCCCATCACCAGTAACCGATTCTCCTCTTCTCATTTACAGAGACGACTCTACCTTCCCGCCACGCCCTTACTTGCCTGAAATCTTGCGTCGACCGGCTTTCGACAGACTCCACAATTTGTCACATCCGGGAGTGGACAAGTCCCGCACACTTGTCACCCAACGATATGTCTGGCCATCTATGAACTCAGATTGCGCCAACTGGGCACGCTCTTGCATCCCTTGCCAGCGGTCCAAGACACACCGGTATACGCGAGCAGAATGGCAGGCTTTCCCACCCTCGGACAGGTTCGACCACCTTCATTTGGACCTCATCGGCCCCCTCCCGGCGTCCAGGGGTAATACTTACTGTCTAACGATCGTCGACCGCTTCACACGTTTCCCGGCAGCCTTTCCCATCCCGGATGCCACGGCTCTCACGACAGCTCGCAAGTTCGTAGAGGAGTGGGTTCCCTTGTTTGGCTGTCCGCTGAGAATCACGACCGACCAGGGCACCAACTTCGAAGCAAATTTATTTCGTGAAATGGCCGCACTGTTGGGAATTCATCGGTGCCGCACGACAAGCCACCATCCCCAAGCGAACGGTCTCGTCGAGACTTTGCACAGGCCCCTCAAGGCAGCCATTATGGCTCATGCGACGGCAGATTGGGTAGGAGCATTGCCGGCGATTTTACTGGGATTCCGGGCGACACTCAAGGAGGACCTCGGAGCCACGCCCGCCGAGATGGTTTTCGGCGCCCCAGTGCGCCTTCCAGGTGAATTTTTTTCACCCTCCCCACCTACACCGCGTCATGAATTTCTGGAGCGCTTCCGTCTCCACATGCGCAACCTTTCGCCAGTTCCCATGAGCGCCCACTCCCGACAGGCAGTTTTTATACACAAGGAATTGCTTTATTCATCTCATGTATTTCTCTCGCACGATGCGTTGCGTCCGGCTTTGCAACCGCAGTGGGAGGGTCCCTTCGAAGTTGTTCGTCGCACTCCAAAAGTCTTCACCATTTTGCAAAAGGGAAAATTGAAAGTGGCGTCAATCGATCGTTTAAAACCGGCTTTCCTCCAGAACGCCGATCCCGCAAATGCACCTTCCGTTCAGCAACAGCCGCGTCCACCGAACACACCCGCTGCTGCACCGTGAACACGACTGGGGGGAGTACTGAGGCAAGGGCTACGCCCACCATTGAACGGAAGTATCGTCCCCCACTCAAGAAGAACTATCGCAGAGGATCGACGG
>JAUJYS010001818.1:0-16267 GCA_033995665.1 Melogona broelemanni | reverse complement strand
CGAAACATCGTTCGACGAAACATCATTCGACGAAACATCATTCGACGAAACGTCTTCGACGAAACGCACGGCTCCGGTCCAGAGTTTAGGGGTAGATCCTGCAGACTGGCTATTTCAGCTGCCAATCCCCTTCCCTTCCCTGCCCCTCACATATCTCCATAGAGACACGAGAGTGCAGTAATCCTGTATTGCTCTAGGCACTATGGTGATTTAGTAAAAAAAAATAATTCCAAAATTATCCGTGCTGGCAGCAAGGCAAGAGCGCTAGACATCGCTTCTTGCTTCGTCACTTAGAAATGTTCCCCTCTGCCACATGGCCTCACCGCTAATATTAAATTTGATTAAATGACCAAGAGCATTAAATTAACCCTCAGCTCCACTGAGGACCCTTGAACTTGTTGGTTTAATTTTTTATTTAGGAGTGCGTAAGTGAATAATGCGTAAGGGAATAATTTTTAAATGGGAGTGCGTAAGGGAATAATTTTTAAATGGGAGTGCGTAAGGGAATAATGGGCAAATGGGAGGAAGTCTGCCAGGTCGGCATGACGATTGTCGATTACACGAATTCGAGGCACGCCAACGCTGTTTTATTACGTTTCAGTCGTAGATAACGTTCTTGTCGGCATAAAATTATGTTTAATCCCGATAGCGGTTTAGCGATAACGTTTTCAAATAATGTTACACATACAACTGCTTATACGTTACACTTTTGCGAGCCTCACTCCATTCGTATAGCACGGTTTGTTTCTTACATCATTTCATTTGAAATTCCCTATAACTCGAATTTCTCAATATTTTAATTTTTACTCCATGCTCCATGTTGCCCCCCCCCCTAAAAAGGGGCTGCTTGCGGGTATATATTGTAATTGGTATTTGGTATGCAAAATTAATCCCAACGAAAACTTCCCGAGAAACGAAAAGAACAGTTTTAATCTGCAAATTTAATTGCAAAAACTCAGTAAATATTTAAGTTTAGTTATGATCGACAAGTGTCTCTCGAAACAATATTCTATTTGTAGTTCAGTCACAGTTGGCTCCGCAAATCGAAAAAATGTCACTTTCGCAAGGTGGTTTCAATTGATGTATTATTTATTATGATTTTCTTTCACTATGTACGAGCGTATAATTTCCCGAGAGCTGATCAAGCCGAATGTGTGAAACGAATGCGTGTACGCCACTGATCGTATAAAGAGGGAGAGTAGCCAAATTAAGTCCACGTGAAATTGTCACTTATTTCGTTAGCAGTTGAATATATCGCTAATTACCGGTTACCGGCGATAGGTGTCAACACCTCGCCACACAAATCGCTATAATTTGCGAGCGAGGTTTGACACTCTTTTTGCGTTCCATTTCGTGTTACGCGTTTCCGCTCGAACTCGAGGGGGTGTCCCGGGACGAGCATCCGTCCTCACCATCGTGCCTCGACGGGCAATATCCTCCCGAGATCCCTTTGTCCACTAATGTGCACTTGGACAACGAGCTTTCCGGGCGCAACTGAGAAAATAATAGCAATGTTAATGCACTTGTACGTGTAGTACTATTAGTTTTGCCAAGCGATTTTAGTCGGGTGGTCGCAGCAGATTAGAGTCTGCATTTTTTTGTACTGTTTGTTGAGGAGACTTACCATTGGGATTTCGGTCTAATGTAGGCTTGTAGCTTAGGTAGATATCTTTAACGTTCATCTGACAACGTACAGGTGATAATGTGCCCTTCATATATTTCCTAAGCAACTCGAAATGTACAAAATCTTCTGCAGTGATATTCACTCCATGAGGGGAATTTCCCCACAAAAAAATTCCGAAGTAAGGTAAAAATGTTTCAAACCCGAAAAATTCTAGAGATCTTCGCCGGGAATCGAAACCGCAAACTCGGGCACGGCAGACGAGAACGAATTGTCGAAATTTTTCGCCTACTTTGGTGTTCAAATCGTGAAAAATATGACGCTAGTCGGTTGCAAGCCTTTTGTTGATCGTTTCCAGTTTTATATGTTTACCTGAGACATTACCTGAGCGCCTTAATGAAAATCAATAAATTTGCTGTACGGGTCTTAGGATGATATAAACCGGTGGGGTGGATGGCTGGGGTAGTTGGTGGATGCCATATGTACCTGTAGGTGCAAACTCCACCACCCCCTCCTTATTGGTGACTGGGGCACCCCCGGGCAGTTTCCTCTCCGATTGAATGGCTGCCCCCAAAACTCCACTTTTCCTATCTCCCGCGACGGTGTAACAATGTTTTTATTAGCGTCAGTCGGTTGCCCGTTATGATGCGTGTCAATTTGTTTATAATATTTTTAGGTGTGTCAACAGGGTCTCTGTCGACACTGATCGGGAGGGTGTGGGGGAGGTGATATTCCTGGCAAGTTCGACGCAGTCCAATTCGTATTGATGCCACATCGAACGTTGGTGTTACAATAGAGTTCGCCAAAATCATGAAGGCTTTTTAACGTTCCTGTTTCGCACCAACGTGTTGCAGTGGGCCATCCTCCGTGTATATGTTTCGCCTCTGCCAACAATTTAATATTTTAATTTAAAAAAACCCATTAAGGTGGCATACCAACGTTGTCCAGTCTCAAAGTCCCATGGGGTATCTGATAATTTTTCCTAGCTGAAGCTTCGTACAGGCACTTGTCTCTCGGTGCTACCTCCATTCCGAAGGAATGCTGCAACACCGTAGAACCAAAATAAATCCCTTTGCCCTTCAATTCTAACAATATTTTAAAGTCTATCGGAGCGTAATTTTCTAATTGTTGTTGTTAAGTCCTTCATGTCGTCTCCCGACCCTCGATCCCCCGACACCTGATTCAGGGAGTAGAAGCCATCTGAGTTTTCTTGGCAGAATACGGAGGTGGTTTGCCATTGCCTTCCCCCGCGCAGTACCACGAGCCAATCAAACTATCGGCTGCGCTGGGAATCGAACCCAGATCCGCTGGTTGGTGAGCTAGCACGCTACCTCTCGGCCACAGCGGACGGACTTCGGAATTCTAGTGCCGGAGTCTTATTACTCAGCTATTATCCGCATTGACCAAAAACAAGTTACGATATGTCATGTGTGAATTCGAGATATTCAGCCACAATCGAGATAGACGACTTCTCGTCTCGTCGATCGGGGAGGGGTCGTAACGTTGTAGCAAATGAATATATCCTGGCGTCATCGTCTGTTTAGTCAGCGCTGAACTTTACGTTTATTTGAAGTGGCACACGTTGCACACGGGAAACGAATTCGTCGAAAAATTTGGCGGTTTGACAAATTCAGGCGACGACGGTCGGTGCCATTGAACGTAGGCTTAGAGGCCAGGGACACTAGCACCTCGTTATTGATATAAACCTCGCTTATGGAGTGCGTTTACCGTACGTGTATGTGCGAATTTTCAACGTCTCCACCAGTTGCTATCTGATGGTAGAATTTAAAAAGTATATATTATAATCTCGCCCTACAAATCGAATTGTCATATTTAGCAATTTTCTTTAGTTTTTTTTCGCTGAATATCTGAAGATCTTTAAAACGTACATAAACCTCGAAGAAAGAATTTAACGGGTTTTTTTCGCCGCTAAAGTGCTTTGTATTTTAATGCGAACTGCACATCTGAAGATCTTCAAATAAAGTGCATATATCTCCCAGAAAGAACTGAATAATGCACACTAGCTTCTATGAGGTTGAAGTGTTTAAATGTTGATTAGAGTTTTCAAAGCGACAACAGAACCTATTGTACTTATTCCGCGCGGACTTGACAATGGCTGTGACAACCTCGCACACAGCGCGTGGCCTCACAATAAATTATATTATTTCACACGCGTCATAAGAGCGGCATATAGATGTAACAGTATAGTGTACGGCGAGGTGCAACCGGCATTGTACGCCGGGATTGTAGGAGCCCCGGCCGGCGGTGGCGGACCGCCGGTGGAGCCTTGAAAACTGATAATTAGTTTGACGCATTTTGTCGAATGTGTGTTAACGCGCCTGACCCAATTGCAAAAATATAATTGGCATTGTTTTTAGCGGTTGGTCATGTGCTGGTGCTGGTGGTTGGAGTGGCAATTGATGGGCGGGATGAACATCTCACCCACCAAAAAAAAAAAAACTACAGTGATAACCTCACGCCGCTACATCGTAATTCAGCGTAGCGTTATAATAGGATATCCCGATTACACTCTGATTTGAGAAACCGAATATATCGATCACATCAAATTGATGGAGATGTTATGCCGTAGAGACAGTGTTCATTAAGTACTGATGTCAGTGTCAGCATTTTTTTTTTTTGAGCTCCTTAATTACATTTTGATATTTAAAACAGCACGTGGTTAGTTACACATGAATCGTTGTGAAACGTCTGATAAAATGGGATAAATTGTAGCCCAATATTTTGTTTACCGAGAGGGACGAGGTCCGGGAAAGAGATGAACAGGGTTTTGGCAATAGACGTAATGCCTAACTCATTAATAATGATTTGTATACCTCCGTATATTTTATTTGTATTTTTTGGAGGCGTATGGATTTTTTTATTCCTGATTTAGAAAAAAAAAATTCGAACTTTTTGGGAAACCTTTTGCCAACTATTTGGGCGTTTGAAATTAAAATGAAAATTCTTTCAACTTCTAAATGTGTTTCCGGATACATATTCTGAGAGAATATTTTTATGGGGTCCAACCTGATCAGCTGCTGCTGCGCAATTCACGCGATAGGCTCAATAATACGTTGCAGACGATCCGGCGCCCCGACCGCATCCGTTGAGAGCCGGGTGCAGAGGCCGCGCGCGCACGACTATCAAACCCAGGTAGGTCGGACCAAAGTCCGGGTTCGGATCGATTCGGTTCGCCCGGTCTCCGTCGCCTAGCTGCTGCCGACGTCGCTATCTATCGGGGCGCGCAAACGGCGGAAGGAAGGGCGGGGCTGCTGTGGCCCATGGACCGCAGATTAGTCATGGCCTGGGAGCGCTTGTCGTCCACGTCTGAGCGCAACCGCCATCCCAGCGGCACTCATTCATGCTTCATTTGCATTGCTGTACTTTGGGACGCGTTGTGCTAACGATTGCCGCTAGGTTCTCGGATGCGCGCCACGCCTTTATGTACAGCGCCTGGAATATGTGCCAGTAAATGCGTTTAAAAAAAACGTCGCGACAGAACAGGTCTGGGTCAAATTCTAAAAGTCTGTCTGCCGAGTGCTGCGATACCATCCATATCTCGAAAGTTTCTCTTTTCGCTTCCCCTTCTTTTCTTCAAAATATGCGATAAAAACTCCATTATTATCATATCATAAAAAAATACTTTGAAATGTAATGCGGCTATCGATATTTCTGTACTAACGTTATGACGTAGATACGATAGACTGTCAGGAGTTGTGATTCTACCGTTTCATAGGCTTATGCTATGGATTATTCATTTTTCGATGACGAATATTACTTCAAAATAAAATTCAATTGCTTCATAATTTCATTTAATTTCTCTCGTATCGAATACAAGTTTTTTTTTAAATCTGCATGTTTCTGTCAGCAATTTTAGACGAGATTTAAATGCTCCTTAAGAATTGTTTCTTTGTTTAAAAGACGTATTTGTCATCAGGAGAATAATTTTTAAATTCTCGTTCTACTAGGTGTCGTAATTTTTTTAAAGAAAGATTCATTCCCTATTCGTGTTTAAACCAGTGCCGTTTTATAGATTGCACTACATCGGCCAAATTAAATCGCCGACTGATCTGTTCTGCTACATACATAATGCAGTTTTTGTAAGTTGTTACGAGGACGATAAAAAGTTTACGCCTCAGTAGTTTCGGGGAAACTGCGTCGGACGAATGCCGTCCTATGAAGCTGATGTAGCCGCATATAGTCTGTGATAGCTGAGAGCACAAGTTGAAGCACGCAGTTGGCACTGGGGTGTAAGGGTTAAGGTTCAGAGGTTTGGCGACGGCACTGCAGATTCTGTTGATGGGGTGTCTGCTGACTTAAAGGCGACCGGCTCTGTGGCCACCCATGGGACATTGGACAGTCACGTCCGTCGGTAATTGAACTCCGCTGGCGGGATCGAGCTCCTGACATCGGGTTGATGGAATTACTTTCCAAATCGACTTGTGGCTTTAATCTTCTTTAGGTGACTGTCCAATGTAGTCACATTGGACAGTCACCTAAAGAAGATTAAGTCCAATGTACAGCGATAAAATATTTATTTAGTCATTTATATTTCTGTTAAATTCATTGCGTCTTTTTTTCTGATGAGTGGTCTCGATGGTTTATTTCCATCGTTTCAAACTTTGGTCTCAAATTGTGAGAAATTATCCGGCGCTGTTCGAATTTTTGATTCCGACTCTGGTCATTTTAGCATGACAGGAAAACTTTGGAATTTCCTTGACGTGAACAAGTCTTGTCTGAGGAGGGAGTCTGTCTAGATGTCCTGACCATACTGCGAATCCGGTATTGTTTATTGAGTGAAGAAGGAAGATGTGCGGGGGGTGGCGATATATTTCGTGTTTTCGAAAAGTGGACATCGTTATCGGCTCAGCGCCGTACGAATTTTAGTTACCTCAACCCCCTCGGAGCCGTCCTTCAATGTCCCGTCGCGGTAATAGAGATTGACGCGACGAAAAGTGATAAGTTATGGTGGGCCACCCGGCGCGCTCTCTCATACCAATGATCCGTCTCAGACGACTGTACCGTCTCACCTCCAGCACCTCCTTCCTCCTTGCCGTCGTCTCGGGGATCTCGTTTTACACCGTCTTCGACTGATGACGTTTTAATTCCAGTAATTATCGACAACAATGTGGGGGGACGTCAGTTTATCGCTCAGCATCCATCCTTATTTTTGGTGTTTCTTTTAGTGTGAGACGGGTCACTGAGAGCTTCGGGGGTAACGCGCGCGCGCGCCGGCTGGTCGGCTTAGTGACCTCCTCCTGGGACCCTCTCTCACGGCAATTAAAAATGAAATGTGGACGGAGTCGGCAAGAATATATCAATTTATAATCGACTGGCAGATGCCATTTTTATTTTTTGAATTTAGAAAAGTACCATAGCCAAGTTTTTAATTTTTCTCTTTAGCCAATTAAAGAAAATTACCTTCAACCAAATAAAAAAAATTACCTTCAACCAATTAAAAAAATATCCTGTAATTAACCGATATTAAAAAAAATTGCCTTTATCGCTCAACAGCTACAAGCTTGAATATTTATTAAGTGTTAGTTGGGCTTAAATCTGGATTTAATCTTGGCAGTTCGCTGTTGAAAAATTATGCAAGTTTCTTGTCGAGCATTCAGTGAGCTAATTTTCTTTGCCGTTCGAAGCGTTAAGCTCAATTAGATATTTTTGTATCTCTGAATGACGGGCCTCATACCTAACTTTATTTATCACCTGCGTCCGGCAGATGACCACGCACAGTCAAGACAGATCCCAGGAGGAGAACACTCTCGCCGCCTGTCTAGCCGGTAGTGTTGGATTTCTTGTAATCTGGTCCAGACCTGTTGACCCCTTGCCTAAAAATAATTTAGTTTATCTTCTTCGCTGTGTCGTGAGTTACATTTGAGAGCGTATTTTGACTTTTGTCTCGTCTGCGAGACTGTCCCCTGGGCTATACCCCCTGGCCATACACCGTGTTTTTACTTTCTAATTACGTCTCGGTACGTTGGGAGACATTCGGTCTTCCCATACAGCTTTATCGCGCTTTTACAAGTTTTACAGTATTAAAACTGTCCACCGTAGCTGTTCTAAAATTGCGAACACGTAAACGAATGCTGTACAAACGAATCAGTCATTCGTCCTTCGTTTGCTTTATTTTATTCATAACGCACAATAAAATTTCAATATATTCAGCGATCGCACGTTGAATAAATTAAGCTACTCGTATATAAACAAATGCAATATACGAAGCGTTTGAAATTTTTCCAAACAATACACAACTAAACAAGTAAATTTATCGATAAAGCAGACGTCGCTTGGCTGGACAATAAAACATTGCGATACCACAGACGTTTGAAATTGACTTTGCAAACTGTTTGATGTAACGACACTTACCCTCCACCATTATCCATGAAATTTGGAAATATTAAAACGAAATATTATTCATTATTATTCATTATTCATTCATTATTCATTATACTCAAATCATAAAAATGATCTTTGTATAATATGAAAACGCAGGACCGTGCGGGATGAAGATAAACGAGATCGCAACACAATGCGAAATGATGAAAAAACGAACGTTATAGATGTAAAATAAACGTATTTAATTACGTGTAGATGAAAACACTACATGGTTTATTGGTACCGTGGTTAAAAATGCTTCGGACATGTCCACGGCAACACCGCCATCTATGAAGCAAGCAGCAACAACAATGAAATTTAGAACTTAAACTCACAGGTGAGTTTAAATTTCGTTTTGATATTTCCAGTTTTCATGGATAACGATTAATATATGATAACGGTAAGTGTCGTTATGTCGTACAAGTTCGCCGTGCGCTCTCTGCTTGAGACACGTTAGCTTCCTTGTATTGAATAGCACTACAGGAGATTTTGTGATTTCTTCAATAAAAATATGTATTTTTCCCGGTCGCGTTATACATGAAAAGTTAATCGACATTGAAAAAAATCGCTTAAATGGAAATACGATTTTCACCTGGTCAATCAATCATTTTATCCCGTGTGTACGATGGACCAGAATCTTCCAGTTTCCTCTCCATTTGGCGTCTGGGTATGTGTGGCCCGGGATACAATCAACCATCCTGTCGTCTGCCTGTCATTAATTATTTCAGTATCGATTAAATCAGGAAAAAGCGATCAATTGTCCTCTGTCGTTATCGTCGCTATAATAAGTTGACATACATTTTCAGTTTTTGGCGTGCGCTTCGTGCCGATTGAATGGTCGCGCTCTTCAATTGTTTTTAAGGATAATTACGTGTACCCACTTTGGCGTTGGAGTTGTTGGCGCCGTACTGACACACGTGATCCATCGCGACCATATTTTTTAAATTAGATTTATTACTTTTCGGCGACACAGGATTTTTATATTTTTGTTTCAAGGTTGTTGTTCACTGTTTCTCAAATTGCGTTTGTGAATTGTTAATATTTATTAGAAGTGCCTTTTTGAAATACTGTATTCATTTTTCCTGTTCTACAGTTCGTTCATATTGGTTAAGTATTGTCGGCACGCATTAAAGTAAATTGAGCTTTACTTAATATCCCAGTTACCCTATTATAGGTGTAATTGATAACAAGATTTGTTTGTCGGTCTTAGTAATCGAAATACCAGTGTTGCCAAGTTCATGTTACGATACACTGTGTTTCCACGAGTACCTCAGACACAAGTTTCCATACGATTTAGTAATTGGGTTCGGGTTGAATTTATTTTATTATTCTTTCTCTCCGCAAGCATAATACTTGCACAGCAATGACCGCGTACTATGATCTCTTAATTGCTGTTACCACTGTACGTTTATTTCTCTCAATTTTAGATTTCAAGCATTGCTTCGTATTTTTTCAAATAAATTTCCACAATTTCCAAATTAAAGGGTGCTTTGTCATTAACACGAATTTACATGCAGCTTTTTTCATGCAAATGGTTCAATCCCAAACTTGTTAGACGTTACTCGAACGAACCGTGCACTACCATGGATCAAGATGTAGGCATGGCTTCTGTATCACGTTTTCAGACTGCAATATCATTCTCAAAGATCTCGTCTCTCTCCCCCCACAGCACCACCACCAACAGTATAATCTGCTTGCAACCTCTTGTGACCCCCTTGCACACACCTGCTTATGTACTTCAAAAGAGACATTATTGTTGTGTTGCGGCGGTCCTGGGTTGGATTCCCTGCACGAGCTCTCTTTAATTAGCTTAGGGGTGGATCCTGCAGTCTGGCTATTCCAGCTACATCCCTCTTCCCTTCCCTTAAGGCCCTGCCCCTCACATATCTCCAAAGAGATACGAGGGTGCAGTATTCCTGTAGTGCATTAGGCGCTACGGTGAATAAGAAAAAAAAAATAGATCCAGGGGTGCACCCACGCATAGTGGTGCATCTCCGACTAGGACCATGCAATCTCAAAGTGATATTCAGTACAATTCTGCGTATTTGGAATGGTAATGGAGGAGTGATAAGTGTGCTAAAAATTGTTTTCAAATAAATTGATAGAATTTTTTTTAAAATTAAATGAATAGAAAAATATTCACATAATTTGATAGAAAAAAATCAAAATAATTTGATAGATTTTTTTTTCCGAACAAGGTAAATTGATGAAAATTTTGTTTTCAAATATAAATTAAGGAATTTTGCCATTTGTGCTTTGCCCGGTACGTTTCTCTGTGGGCGTTGTTCTCAGGATTCTCAGGAGGAGGGAATCGGTGTACCTGCGAGGCATCGTTTTCATTCGAACAATGAAAAGTGCACATGACCGGGCGAGCTTAATGAAGACCTCCTTCCAACTCGCAATTTGCCGTGTGCCTATCGCCGTGAGCCGGGCGAACCTGCAGCCTCGCTCTATCTGATGGAACGTAAAATTTTATGGGTTGTGTTGTTTGTGGGCGTGAAGTTTGAAGTTGCACTCGATTTTTACCTTAATGGCCGCGGCGGAAAACAAACATCAACATATTTCGGACCCCCTTGCGCACCTTCTCCTCCTCCTCCCCCTTTCTCTCCTCCTTTCCATGCATCGTCTTATCTCTATTCTTACGTGATCCACTGAGCGCGATCAGAGGGGACTCCCACCGACTCTATTGTATGTTTTTGCGAGCTCGTGATGTTACTAGGATCGAGCGGCGGAATAGATAAGACAATTGGCCATACGGTTTGGTAGTGAAATTTCGGTTGCTCGATCTATCTATCTCTGTCTCGCATTGACCGCCCGTGGAAACCTAGGCCGGTAAATTAGACGCCATTTTTATTCTGTTGCTGGCCTGGCTTTTAAACGCGTATCACGATTGTTGTTTCGTTCGCGTTCCAGTAATGGAACTTTTCTACACCTGGAGCTCCTATTCAACTAGATCTGTTCTCTGAAGTATATGTATCTAAACCGCGGTTTTTAAATAGCGGCTGCTACTGTTTTTTTTGCCGCAGGTTTTTGTTAGGTTTAAAAAAATATTAAATTACAGCTGATCAAAATTTTATTGTAACAAATATTAAATTATTTTATTTTTTTCTCGTAAAATGGGATTATTTGGAGTGTGAGTTTTTTAATCCAATTAATTTTGTTCTGCACTGCCCAATTTATTTCGTGAAATTTGAAAAAAAAGGCAGATACTTCGCCATCGACCTTAAAGGGTAGTATTAAGTGGTATGGGATTCTATTTCTGGACGTTGGTTTTACTAGCAAAATAAAAAGTTTAAAAATAAAATTAGCTAAAATCGGAATATTTTTTTTTTGCATACCCGGTGCACAAAATTGACGTCATACGTTTTCTAGCTCAGTATCTAAAAAAATAAATCTTGACCAAGGGGAAACCTTTTTAGTAATCTGAAAGGAATTCTTGAGAATTAAAAAGAAAAATTACGTTAATCTGCAAATAATCTGTACGATCAACCGTAAAAATTCCGGTATCGCCGCCTCTTCCACAACCAATAACACGTAACCCAATTTGGAGGGGGAAAAAAAATAAGAAAAAAAAAGATCTAAATTTCGTTCGTATTTATTTTGTCGCGAGCCCCGCGAATAGATGTGTACTTAACGATAAACGCACTTTATACCATGAATGCCGACGGGGCAATAACAATAATTGAGCCTGACGTATTATAACCACACCGATCCTAACGGCGAACAAGTTTACACTCATACCCATAAGCATAGCTAAGCGGCTGGGCCGGCCTCAGAAAGTAGGCTACACCTAGCTACCGCGCCGATCAGCTCGACGGCGGCGGCGGCGGCATCTTATACTACCGTCGGCTGCGAGACCGGCCAAGTAAGAAAAAAAGAACTATCGTGCTGATCATATAATTCGCGCGTATAACCCTCATTCGCATCTACGTAATCGGGGTCGGCAGCGAAAGCGGGTCACGCCGTTGTAGGTCAAGGCAGACCGTTCTCACCTGCGGCCCACCACCATTACCACCACCGTCAGCCACGACCACTTGTTGTTGTTGTGCACTTGTACTTTTCTTGTGGGAATGGCCTCCTGAGACTAAGCATCTTGCGTGCACGTCTTATGGATTGAAGGTGATTGAAATGATTCGAACTTCCCTTAAAAGGCGGGGTGGGGTTGGTGTACACTCGTTGCGTGGGTTCGAATCCTGACGCCGAGCTTTCAACTCATTTTTTATTGGTGTACTCAATCATTCTAGAAGTTAAAATTTAAATATGCTGGAAAAATTAAATGTGACGTGGATGTATTTATTATGTTCTTCCCGTTTTAGAGACTAGTAACCTAGACGGTATTGTAACCGGCTGCGTTGCGGATATCCCGGGTTCGATTCCCTGCGCGTGCTCTCGTTTGTTCGATCTCGTGGTACTGCAAAAAATGTGCTCTCCATACATTTCCTTAGCGACACTAAGTCTAAGGGTACATAACCTAGTGTGAGTGATATTCACTACAGCGATTAGAGATAAAAAAAATAGTTGGTTTAACCGCAGTTTGCGTCAAACGCTCGAAAGTGTGGTTCAAACCTCTTTGTAAATTCCCCCCGGCAAATTGAGAAATAAAAGAAAAATGTTTGTTTCAGCAAATGCCATTTTATTAATTGATCAAACATATGTTCCGTTAGGTCGCGGGTCTCGGGAGTCATCTACCTACCTGGGAATGTCGTAGACAACTAAACCTCTCGAAGGGAAGGAGGTGGGGGAGAGATAGAAAGAGAGAGTGGGTTGCCTATCGCTGCATGCCAGCCAGCACGTAGGCATGCATGGGAGCCACCACTCCCTGGCCTCAGGCCACGTCAAGTCGGCTTACAATTTCACGCCCATTATGTAAGGTGAACGCTTGTCGTCGATCAGAAAGTCGCTTTGGTGTCTCAGAGCCTGTAATCAAAACTACAATTTCTCTAAATTTTAATGAAATAAAGCAATTTGAAGAACGCTCCGAATACCTGTATACGGTAGCTCAAATCTGGCGCACATTGGGGATGATACTGTGCCATGGAAACGCGCGCAAGCATTGCTCAGCCTGCAATGTGCTCCAATCTCACTGCCTGTTATATATTATTTATTTATTTTTTATCTTTTTAAATCACCGTAGTGCTAATCACTATAGGATTACTATCCCTCGTGTCGCTCTGGCAATATTTGAGGGGCAGGGAAGGGAAGGGAACGGGAAAGGCAGCTGGTATAGCCAGGCTGCAGTATCCACCCCTAAACTCTGGACTCCCTAATGGAAGCTCAGGGATGACACCAGTACCACGGCTCATCGAATAAACCAGAGCCTCAGTCGGGAATCGAATGCGGGACCGTCCGCACCGTAGTCGGAAGCATTACCGTCTGGACTAGACGGCCGCACGAAATTATTAAAGCCATAGAAGATCTCTCTCTTTAATAGAAGCTTACAAATATCATAAGTTTGGCAGCGATTATTTTAAATTGTCCAATTTAATTTTTTTATTTTTTAAATCACTGTAAATCCCAAGGATTTAGCACCTCTTGATAAAAACGTCTCCCGATCCTACAGACTCGAGACTTGACTTTCCGAGACTGGATCGAGACTTGACTTTCCGAGACTATATCGAGATAAATAGCTTATCTTGTCTCTTCTAATCTGAACCGCATACTTTATGCTAGATGGCATACCGACTGATCTCGCTATATTACTACTTAATGCATTCCGTTGACGTACGTCTGTGTTTTACTTTTTGACACTGGTCAGACTGTCTGGCTGCACAATCAAATATTAAAGTGGTTGAAGTAGGCTTTGTCGGCGGCTATGCAATTTCCTAGACAATTTTGCCCCTCCCGCAGAGCAATTGCAACACTAACCTTCGAGTTTTGCATTTCTCTCTTGTAAACGCGCCTTCTATGATATATGATAACTAGGATCTATAGCTTTCGAGAATGTGCTAGTCACGGTAAATTACCATCTCGAGCGCCAATAATCGCAGGCACGGATGTGCCACTTGACTACATTTAAACGTTCAAAGGTATAACAACGTCTGTACATTTACATACATGTAGATGCGCTTATGCGCATAAGTGTGGTTATAAAGATTAGATAATTTTGAATGCTGATAGCCGCCTAGGCCTGTTAGTTTGTTTAGTGTCCCTGAGCTTCCCGTATATTATAACTGCGACGTAACAACTTCGGCAATTAATATCGACTTTTATAAATAGCTTATTCATACTCAAGTGTCATCGTGCTTGAAATTGGGAGAATTTTGCCTCGGAGATTGCATTCGATTTATTGAAATATTGAGTATTTCATACACAACAAATGATCGATGCGTCTAAAAACTGTAACGCAACTCACTCAATTTTCTTTTTCTTTCACTCAACGCTCAAGAAATTTTGCGCAATTTTGTCCCTCAAATCACAAAGGATCCACTTTGAACCTGCGCTGAATGGCCTGAAAGCTATGTCCATATTAATTATTATTTCATTTGGGGGGTTGTCACACACGACAAAGAAGCAACTTTCCCGTTGACTATAATTAAAATGATCGTGCTCGACACGTTTTGTTCCTACCTTCTTTTTTTTTCCGTCCTTTTTTTGGTAACGGTTCAGATCATTTTTTTCTCCCTCTCTCTCTTTCTGAATATAAAAAAAAAAACAATTTGCGGGTGTCCTCCCTCAAAAATGCACGCATGCCTTCACGCTACGCCGATTTAGCGTGGGGATAGGCCAAACAAAGTACAAACGGTATTATTATTGTTGTTAGGCGCGTGCCAGCAGTCAACGACGACGTGTGTGTGTTTGATATGGACTCTGCTTGGCCACACTGTTGGGGGGAGGGGGCCACTATCACTGCCACCGCCACCGGATGTTGGAGGTGCGGCCAGTACCGTCATGCGCGTGGCGCTCGGCAACACCCGGGATTCCAAGGCCGCCCGAGGCCAGACTCGGTCTGTCGGCGGGCCCGCGCACCGGGAGATTGAGGGAGGCGCGTGCGGCACAACAGCGCCTGGGTGAGCCCGTCACGCGTGACTCACCCTGTACATTATGAATATCCGTGTACATGTTCAAAGTCTCGCGTGAATGGCCGTTTTCATTTAGGAAGATGGTCGGGTTTCTTACAGAAGGGGCGAGTTTACTTTTCGTAGCTTCTTGAAGAATACCTTCCCTTTTAATTTGAGAAAAATTCAAATCGAAAAATTAAATTAGATAGTGCTGGCAGTTAAATTGAAAAATTAAATTAAACAGTGCTGGCAGTTCAATTGAAAAATTAAATTAAACAGTGCTGGCATTTTTTTTAAAGTCCTGACCACTGTTGGGAAAATCTATACAGACGATTTTTTACCCTTCGTGTTACAATGAAAAAATTCGTGCCGATAAACGAGAGCCCGCACCGGGAATCTATCTTGGGACTGCCTTTTGCGCGTTTTGCTTTTTACGCATGTATTTATTTGGTGCTTCGTCTAGCGATCCATCTGGAAGGAAATTGCACCTCCTTCAATGCAGCTTTGTATTGAAATTTCGTATTATTAATAAGATTTCAGCCAGGATATCGAGTTAATACGCAATTCAAAAATATTTAATGTAATTGGAAATAAGAACTTGTGTAGCAAAAATCGTATCAAAATGTGTAGGGAAAAATCGATTATTTGCGTCTGCGCAAAATTTCATTTAAAATTGTTTGAAATTTTTATGGATTTTAAAAGAAAAGGCTCCATTCAAAAGTCTGCTATTTTATTAGGAAACAGATTCCCGATTTTGGAAAGGAAAAATCATTTGCCAAAATTATTGTCCTACCACCGGTCCTATCACATCGGTCCACAAATATAATGTAAGTTTTTGTTGCGATTCGTGGAAGACCTCGTGGCGGGAAATGCCGAAACGTGAAACGCCCTCCAATTCGACGACCTCCATAGTTCAGATGTAAACATTGAATGAGGAAAATCCGTTAAGACAAAAATCTCCGCGTATACGCGTCGAGCAAGCAGCCTTCAGTTGGACTCACTGGTTATTAAACCAACAGATGTCCGAGACTTTGAAAAAAATACTGCTATCGAGAGGTGTGCCACGTAATGGAAAAATATAATTTTTTTCATTTCTCATTTTCGTAACTCGTTTTTTGAGGGTTGACCGGCGATGCATTGGTACTGTATCTTCACGAGACCTACATGTCAGCTAGCCACTTTTATTGATTTTGTTGAATATCTTTTGTTTACTAAAACAAAAAAAAAAAAAAAAAAAAAACGGAAAAAAAATTGAGTTCGATTTTCA
>JAUJYS010001817.1:0-16272 GCA_033995665.1 Melogona broelemanni | reverse complement strand
TCAGCAGCAGAAATGCTTACAAAGACCCCAACTTCATCTGCATTCATCAAGAACTAAAGACAAATTTATTTTGCTAAATTATTTATTTTGGAATTTTTCGGTTTTAAAGGCGCTTTGCATCTTTATTTATTTTCTCCAGTCAATGATGTTGTTCACAAATTTTTAGAAAATTCGGAGTCAATTTACTGACCTACACAGGCAAAGTGAGACAAAGCACGAAAGTGGCGTTCCAATTATCGAGCGAGCTTTCATTGTAGTGGGTTGAGCCCCTGCTCCGTTTCGCCCTCACCAGAAGGCCTTAGCCTCCCCTTTTGGGTGACATGCAATGAGGCTGATGGCTAACGGGGTTGGTTGCCTCTCTCCTCATCTTTGGGGAAAAGCGATATAACGAACGAGTTGCGGAGGGAGGGGCATCACCACTCTGATGGAACCGAGGCCAAATCGATATCCACCGATATATCACGAAATGGATGTGGGGGAAGTTGTCGGGTGATACTTGTTGTTTGGCATGTATTGAGCCTCGCTTTTAGGAGGAGAAATCGAAGCAAGGAGAAGCGCAAATCGGAGCCTTGGATTATTGGTTAGCTATCTAACCGTCAAAGCTGGTTCGCACCATCTGTTGATATCTTGCGCGTTGTGAGCTACGAGCGTAGATATAAATTATGCATAAGTGCATTGTACTTTTTAGGTCAAGTTCAGCATGTATAGAATAATGACGTTGGTTTCTGAACGCGATTACTGATTTACTGAATTTATTTCACAATGAAACGTTACCTGTGACTAGTGCTTACATCGGGGGATACCATGATTTACAGACCAGTTTTACGCATCCGAGCGTCGGACAAGTCCCGATGTAACTGCTTTATTAGTTGTCTATTAATCACCTGGAACGCAACGGGGAGGCATTTTTGAGAGTCCTTCTCATTGCAGTGGTCACGTTCGATAAATATTTGCCCTTGGCGCTGTTTAGTTACCGCCCAAGCACTTGGACATCTCACTCCCCACCCCCACCCCCTGTAGTCAGCGCCGCCGTTGTTAGCTAATGGACTGCTAATGGGAAATGTAAATGAGGCGCATTATTTCGTGAAAATTAAAAAAGTCAATATTTCACGTCACGGTCCCTTCAGTCGCAAATTGGGTTAGTTGAAATCTCGTGGGCCACTTTACAGTTGGAGCATCGTCGCGTGGCGAGTTGTTATTCGTTACTTGGGTGCGATTGGATGGTGCATTGCGGAATAGCTTGATGACGCGGCGGAGCTTTTGCGGAAAGTGGTTCAATGCAGCCAAATGGAACGATTGCTAGTTCAGGGGGAGCTATCACCGTTAATGCTGCAACATGTTATGTAAGAGATATCAGAATTAGCAGTTAATTAATTTATATTAATATTTATTTTAATAAATGCATCTTTTTTGCGGCTATATACATGTATATTTTTTTTCGTCTATAACCGACGTATTTACGTCAGATCAACTGGCGCGCACTGCAGGGTTTTTTTTTTTGTTTTTTCATCAATTTCAACATATTGCGCTCAAATGTTTTGGAATTTAATTTTCAATTTTCAATGAATTTATTTTTTGAATGAATTTTTTTTTTTTTAAATTTCTTGGAATTTAATTGGAATTTGGAACACAAAACTAAAATAGCTCAAAGGTTTGCAATGATTTACTCCATATTCGTACCAAATTTCATAACAATCCGGCCATTTTTAGCTGAGTAATGAGGCTACAGATTGGGGGTCGTAAACTTTTGGGTCACGGCGTGTATCAAAAGAAAATGGTGACATGTTCAAATAAGTAAAGCAAGGCAAAATCATCCAGTATTGTGTATTTCGCTTCGCATTTAATTTTTAAATATTTTTCTTATTTTCTTTCATTAACAGCTTGTTGATGGTCGTTCGTGCTGAATGGACATTGCCGTGGCCCATTTCACCACCATCCTTATCGAGAGGCGATTACAAAGTGAGTTGACCTGCAGTTAGGTGTCATGTCGTGCACTCTGTGATCCGCCGCCGCGCCTCCATCAAGATGAACGTGCCCAGACACAACTTTTTGCTCGTCAATCATTTGTCTCGCATTTTGGCCTCGCGTTCCCGTTCCACACGCGCCAATGCACCGCGATCGAAAATCGCTCGTCTTTTATTTGAGACATCTCCATGCCTCCTGTCATCACCACCATCAACGCCTAATCGATATATCATCACGTGTCATTCGTCATTTTGAAGCTGTCGATAACGGAAGTCCTCGCGATTCTGTTCGACCGGATGTTCAGGTTGGTGGCTAGTCTCAATTAGTCATGGCCTCTTCCAGACTGTTATCAACTTCCGGTGGCGATACCATCGATGTCCGGGGGAGGACCACCGCCACGCCCTCCGTCCACGTCCGCCTCACTTCCCTCCTCCTCCAGGCGCTCACCACCACCAGTGAGGTCATTAACAACGTCACGGGGCTTGCGAACGCTTCGGCCACCCAGGAGTGGCAGCCGGACCATCTCCTTCTCAACAGCACGAGCGCCACCATATTGGACACCGTCTTGGAGGAGGCGTCCATCAGCAGCACCTTGTCCTCCTCGTCTTCGTCATTGGCTATGGACTGTTTCCTCACCTATCGCTCGTATGATACGGCCTTGGAATGGCGTCTGGAGCACCGTTGGGCCTGGTTGCTGCATACCTACGGCCTGGCCTGTCTCTTCTTCATGCTGGCTTTCTACGCCTTCTTCTCCATCCTGAATCTACGCGCGCAACTGTCGGCCAGACCCTACATGTCCTCCATCAACGTGTTCCTCTGTTTGTTGGGGTCATCGCGAGCCATCTGCTTCCTGGTCGATCCCAGCGATTACAAAGGGGTGAGTGCTCATCTGTCGCTGCTATCTCGTGTCTTGCTAATTTTAGTCAAGCTCGGAGTCTATAAAGTGGGGAGATGGGATTCCCAATGCACCCAAGCTTATTGTGGAGCTCTGGCGTCCGATCTGGCCGAGTGGTGAGAGTGTTCGCTCGCCGACCAACGGATCTGGGTTCGATTCCCGGTATAGTTGTTCGTTGGATACTGCGAGGGAAGACAATGGCAAACCACCTATGTATTCTGCTAAGAAAACTCAGAGGGCTCATGCTCCCTGTCGTCACTAGGTGTCGGGGGATCGAGGGTCGGGGTACGGAGACGACGCGAGGGACATAACAGCGTAATGTGGGTGGCGGCTTTTAATAAGTTTGTGCGGCGAGCTCGGTGACTTGTCAAATAAAATTGTTCGCGATGTTGCAAAATTGTTTGACTGTTTTACAATTTTATTAGACTATACTTTAATATATTTATTCGTGAAGAGAAAAACCATGTTACGTGATGTGAATATCGTGTCTCGATTTTCCATTTCTTTCATTAATTTTGGTGAGGCTCGGTCTCCCTGCCACTCTTAGGATGAACCGCTACTGGTCAGTATGTAATGTAGTTTGCTCGACTTTCAACTTTAATTATTATTTACTAGCAATTTTAATATCTATTTCTCTTGCCACCTAAATAGCAACATGAGCCTAAATAGCAACACGGTTAAAATGCTTTAAAGCACATTATTCCTTTTCCTTGCGCACATTATTCGATGATTTTTCCCTCGGAATGATTTTTATAAAATTGTAACACCTTATATTAGTCATTAGAATCATACGCAATCTATGAATATGATTAATTAAATATTGAATTGATAAATAATAATAAACAGGATTGATTGAATAAAGTAAAATAGGAAGGCACTTATTATTACACTTTAATAGAAATAAATTATTTAAATACAGGAATTGTTAATTACAGTAAGTTATTTCCTGTAATTTACAAATTTAAATTACATTTCTAACTGATTTCATTCGACTAATTATTTTATTAGTTTCATATTTAATTAATCATTTAACTATCTTGACTTGCTCACGTATAGTTTGCTCACGTATAGTTTTAAAAAAAAATTGCATTTCATATCACCCTTACAACAAGAAATGTTTAAGTAGTGAAATGACTTTGGCCATGTTTAATTGCAGCTGATGCCGGAAACAATCGGTTGGATTCTGTTCGAGCTGGCTTTCCCCTGTCTTATCTCCGCTTTCGGTCTCATCCAGTTGGCCTTCATGCAACTGACCCAATTGCATCTTGGTCCCGCACAATTGCGCAGCAAGTCTTGCATCTCTTTGGTCATCACCACACACTTTTGTTTCACCTTTGCCATCAACATCATGCTGTCCTTCAATAGACCCGATTTCACGGTACAAGCACAAACCTTCACACCTTCCCTATTTATTTTATTTACCAGGAATGACAATATGACTTGGCATGCAATTCCTGATTTTAAAAAAGCAAAGTGCTTTTCTCCAATACGCTGGTATTTCAATTATTTTAATATTAAATTTAATTTTAATAGGATACGTTTTAGGAGCCGTATTTTCGAATTGAATAAATAATTTAAAATAATATTTAACGTTTTAATTAAGGTTGGCAACCAATGTTTACAAAAAAATAATTTAATATTTGTTGTTTAAACACCACACATTTTGCCATACGATGTGTTGTTTCCATTGTGTACATTGTGTGTGATAAAGGGCGGTGTTTATACAACAAATTAAATTAATTTTTATATACCAACGTTTACGTTGTTTTAACTTTCTCATCCTGGTCACGTATATATATTTCATCATTACTTTTATTAAATTAAAAATCAACAGTGTAGCGTGCAATAATTATACAATAAATTACAATAATCTCGTTACTGATTCCATTTTTATTTATTTTTTTCATTAATTATCAAATTTAGAAATTAAACAGCTTTTGTTAAATGGTAATTGCCCGATTGATCCTTTAGCGCATAATTGTACTTTTTGGATCCATCTTTCAGGTATTTTGCTTCATCTCTCAGACGGTGTTCGTTCTGTGGGGAACTGGACTGTGTCTGACCTTCCTCTTTGGCGGTTACCGCATGATGCGCCTCTTGAAACGGGCGCCAGCCTCCATGTTCCAACGCTCAGATTCGTCAGGATTCGAAAATAAAGGTGGGTAAATGGCGCCACCGGCTCGCCACCTGCATTAAAAATTAAAATTCTGTTTTCTCGCGTTATAGTTTATCTGAGGGTGACATATTCACCGTTGTACCACGTGATAGAATAAATGAATAAATCATCTAGCCTACAAAACGAGTATAAACAAAATCATTTTGCCAATAGTGCAATATACACAAAAAATTAATCTGCTTCGGATTAGGTTTTGCTAATGAATAATTTTTTATTACATTTTATTTAATAAATTAAGCAACTTAATTTATTTATAAATTAACTTTATTTAATAATAAATTAATGGCTAATAAACTTTGCTAATAAATTATTTCATTCTAGTCTTATTTATGATATTGGTTTTATATGTTTTGTCTTTTGTTTTGTTTCAGTGTTGGCCCTGGGCATGCTGGCCAACTGTCACAATCTGGCGGCCATGACAGTGGCGGCGGCCGCCGCCGCCCCCTCCTTCCTGGCCGCTCCCAAGATTAGAATAACGGACGAGAACGAACAAACCTACAGCTACGTCAGTGACAACTCACAATTGAGCAGCTGTCAGAACATACACACCACCGGAAATGACGTGGCAGGTGAGTGAGCGAATGGCCGTCGAATAGATAAATATGTATTTCGTGGCATGGTGATTCGCCATTCGCTTTGGAGCTCTTATGATAGCGATCAGGCAACAATCGAGTTGCTTTTGTAAAATTATAAGCACAGCAGTTGGTTTTGTAAAATTATAAGCATCGCAGTTGTTTATTGAATCGGTTCGGCCCACGAATATTAATTGGCTGATTGTAGGCCAGTGTTTCCCAAACTTTTTGGCTCGCGGAGCCCTTTTTTAGAGCCATTTTCAAAGGCGGGGCCCCGTAGAGGCTACACATTTTAATGCTCAGCTACATTTAATACAAGTTAATGACGTTTAATTATTTATTTTATTTCCGGTAATGGCCGCGGAGACCCTGGGAAATGCTTTCGGATCCCGAAGGGCTCCGCGTAGCACAGTTTGGGAAACGTAGTTGTCGGCTATGTATTTATTTTTTGCTCCAGTTAGCGAAAGCGTTTCTTTCCTGCCCGGTGGTCACGCGTTGCTCCTCCTAAGTGTCAGCATCAGCGAGCGTGTCACGCCACTCACGTCAACACTCTCATTGTTTCCGCTCACGCGTCACGCCATGACGTTTACGCATGATGATGCGAGAAAGTTTCTCTTAATCACACTTATTATCAAGAAGAACTATTAGCAGTTACTTATGAAAAATAGACAACACCCAGCGGAAACAATCCGGAACATTAAAAAAATATAATTTTTTATTTTCTACCGGTACTTCTCATGTGCGGATTGTTTGACCACCTAAAATGCAAAATAAATTCTTGCGACTATTTGTTGTATTTACAAATTTATTAGCTTATTTTTTTTTTCCGGAGCAATGCTGGCATCAAGCTACTGTTTCCCTGGGTTTCCCCGGGTTATAAAATAAACGAAAGCCCGGTCCGGGAATCGAACTTGAATTGCCGAAACATAAATCAGTCCTCCAGCTAAGTTACTATAAATAAATATTTAACTAATTGCGAAAACTAGTTGAATAGAGAGTAAAACACTTTTTATCCGTCAGTCACAGGAGAAGTTTGTAAGCTACTATAAAATCAATTTTTTTTACGTGAGCGTTTACACCAGTCCTCCCCCCAACTCTCTCCAGGCTGATTAATTCAATCGAAGCCCCCAGCTGTACCTACAACGATGACGTCATTTTAAACAGTGAGCGGCGTTTATGCTGCAACATTCCACTGTAGTGGGTGGTTGGTTGGTGGTGTGGTGGCAGTCAGTCAGCCACAGCGGCCTTGCCTCGCCTCACCTCTTGCGTTTCCCATTTATAACTGGTTGGACCAGTTTTTCTTCCTGCAGTTGTAGCCTTGCGTGACCTCATACACTTCTTCATCCGCTAGCCAGCAAAGCTAAACGAGGAACAACAATTCAACAGCTCCCTCCTCCTCTGAGCGTGCAAGAGCGCCTACCCGTCAAACACGCACAAATAATATTGCGTTTCAAAATTTAGAAGTAGACTGTGAGTGAGCACAGAAAATTAAATAAAACAAATATACTTACAACAACCAAAAAGTTTAGTTAAAACTACGCACTATTTCGCGTGTATGAAAAATTAGTTATTCCTGTTTTAATTTTAAAAATCTTACTTTTTGATTTCCTTTGCCCATGCTCAGAAATTAACCGTTTTTGCGTGATTCTTAAGTGAAACGATCGACAATTGAAAAAGTATGTCGTAAAATCTCGTAAATGTCGTAAACAAAATGCGTGTCAGAAAAAAATGCATGTCAAATGCAAAAATGCAGATCTTAAAAAAATTGAGATAAACAAAGGAGAGAGACCATGAACCAAAATTGAACAAAAAAATCATGAGACTGCGATTGCAGAAATATATATTTTTTTGCAATTGTTCTTGTATTTGACACTAAGAGCATGGAATGGTCAAATTCGCAATTCGTTTTCAGATGACGCAAGTCGACCACTCTTGGCGCACAATATTCATTTCTTGTTTTTTTCTTGTGCAGTGGCCACTTTTCTGAACTCCTTAATTGTGATCTCATTCACACCCTTGGTCCATATTCGGTTTGATATCGCCGACTGACTGTGTGACGTCACTTCTTTTAAGGTTGCACTACACCTCCTTTTGTAAGAAGTGTGTGGAAACAAACATTCGATCGATTCCACTTGCCTTCGGGACAAAAGCAGCGTCTTTGACGTCGATGCGTTACCTCACTTACCTGGCTGTTGGCGAAGGCGGCAAACATTATTCCTCGAACAGATAATGCAACCCAGTGACCTCCTAACTTGAATATTTCTCTTAGATCTAACAATGAATTGACTTTGACAAGAAAACGCAAAAGAAGCAGAGGAGTGGGTGTTGTAGGAGTCAGCGTTGGGTAGGAACGGAACGGAAAAATTCCGTTTTTAGGAACTGGATCCATTTTTTGAGGAGCTTAGGATCGCCCAGGTTCCTTTTCAATTTTGAGGAACGGGAACTGGAACTGGTGCCTTTTCAAAAGGAATGAATCCAATATTGGTTGTAGTTGTGGACAGAAGGGGATGAAAGAAAGCGCTCTTTTTCCGCATCCATCGTTAAATAGGCAGCTTTAAATAGTCAGCATTTTTTCTTGCTGATAGATTCTATTTATCAGCAATTTCTATTGATAAATTCTATAGGTTATAAAACATTCCAATCTCTAGTAAATCCTGTAGTGAGTAGTACTACAGTGATAAAAAAAATAAAAAATACGGTTTGCAGCGAAAAATGGAAGAATCCATTTTTTAACGTTTTTCTAGGAAAATTGCGCGCTATAAAAAAAATCAAAACACTCGTTTAGTAAAGCGGGCGTGCCACGAAATGAGGTCAACACTATGCTATGGCAATCATGGTTATTATTTTTATTTAGTCTTGCGTGGCTAATTCCAATTTTTCATACGTTTTCTTGTGTATGTTTAGAAAAAGCATTTCGATAAAATATACATGTAGATTGCCTAATTCATTTAGTATTTCTCGAAGTTGATTGTACGTGAGCTTAAAAGCCTTTTAAACACGAAGCAATGCATCTGCGGAGTCCAATTGAATAACCTAAAAATGCTCGTTGTAAGTTTTGGATACGTGTTTTATTGATTTACCTGCCAAAATTAAAGTAGATAACCGTCTCTCGTCTTAATAGAGAACTTGTATAGAGCACATAATGCAATATTTCGAAAACATTTGGCCTCTAAATGGAGCGATTCGTTGGATCCTAGGAATGGAATGTAGTTTGTTTACAGGCTGACGTTTTATCCATTGAACCTGCTTTTTATGTCAGGCTTATTCAAGATTTTGTGTTTGACAATAAGTAATAAAATATTTTCAGTTCAACTTGGAGCTTTCCGTTAAATCTCTTGTGCCCGTTACCGCTCGTTTTTTACTTATATTAATTACATCGTGGTCCACACAAAAAACCACCGTCCAACTTCATTCCTTTCTCTTTTCGGTACTTTCTCTTTTTTCGATCTTGTTGTTTTTAGAGCGTTAGCGCCGTCTCTGCACGCGCGGTGGGTGGACATTTTTCTAGTCCAATTTCGTTTTCCAAAACTTCTTCCTTTTTCTTCACGACTGGTGGTCTTTGTTCGTGTTTACTGTTTATAGAACACTTCCGGATACTATACTTGACGTGTCTTATGTTCCGCTCGCCTACCTGCATGCAGGAACACCGACTCACGCCATCGGAACACGCGGCGTCCACTGACCTACTTGCTTACTGCCCGTTTGCAAACCGAGTTGGCTAGTTTCATTTCATTTTCACCCTCACCCCACTCCTCATCAATCACTTCCAGGTGTTTATTCATTTTTGAATATGATTATTTCCTACTTCGGTTAATACACACTTCCTTTGTTTTTAGCTTGCGCAACGATTTCCTTCCTCGTGGCGAGATTCGGAAGTTCAATGAATTAGAAAAAGTCAAAATGAATAGCTGTCATAAATTTTGCTAACAATTTATTCATTCGTTGTGGAGTTAAAATGTCAATATCTGTTTCATCTGATCAACAATGCAGTTCAACATATTCATTTTCATAATGCGGGAATTTGCATTACCTGTGCCGATATAACCTGAGCTGTGCATCAGGAAATATCTATTCTATACCTGAAATGGGACTCCAAAATATTGAAAATCAATTATTTTAGAAGTTCCACCTATTCCTTTCCGCAACAAAAATCTTGCTCATTTACTTCTTTCTCTGTTCGTGCAGATGGTGCGCCGGAAGATGACGAATGCGGCCCGCCCATCAACGGCACCACCAGTCCGGGCCGCAGGGCTGCCGGCGGCGGTGGTGCCATCTACACGGTGAGCGAGAACGCGGCAACCTGCGACGACGAGGACGACAGTGGCGATCAGGCCATGGAGAACACGAGAATGCTGCCTCTGGCGCCTGGCCATGACGCTGGTGCTGTTGCTGCTTGTAGTGGTGGCGTCGCCTCGCGGACAAACGGTCGTGCCCCTCCCCACCCGCCGCCGACCAGACAAATCCTGGCCGGAAAAACCGGAAGTCGGCAGGTGACGTCACCACCCACCCAAGCGCAGCAGAATCGTCGTTCTCCCAATAACAAGCGAGGCTCGTCATCCTGCAACGGTGGTCGCTCCCCCAAGGCTACGCCAGCCGCCAATGGCTCGGCCAAGACACTCGGCGACAGTGTGGAGTTGTCCAACCTGCTGCCTCGCGGTGCGGCCCGCGGTGGTCGTTTCACGCCCAGTCAGGGCATCGGTCGCGAGCTAAAGCAGGATCTGACCCTGGTGTCCATCTTGAATCACATCGCGTACGTGAACCAGTCGGTGGACGACATGAGTGTGGTGCGACGCATGCAGGCCTCCTGCAAAAGTCAGGTGGAGCGGGTGCTGTACGGGACGTACGCGTCCAGCGCCATGGGACTGGTGCTGTGTATGCTGGAGGTGGGGCGCCTGTATGGACCGGTTATTCCCTTGGTTACGCACTTGCCGGCCTGGACTTGGTTCATGTTTGTCTCTGTGCATAGGTGAGCGGAACAGAATCGATCATCTTGTGTATTCTGTTAATGAAGGCGTCTTACATCTGAAACATCAGAAAGTATATGCTGTGTCTCAGTTAAAGCGTTGGATTATCTTAATTTTTCGTGAATTTTTTTTTTATTAAATTAAATTATTTGGCAAAGGGTAATAACGGGGGAAAAATGATTTTTCCAAATATCAGATTATTTTCATATAGTTTATTTTTTCTAATAATATTTATTAGCCTAAACTATGATATAACGTATTTGAATCGTAAAAGTGATATTTAATTATTAGTTACCGGTAAATTAATTTAAACTGTAAGAAATTACTACTAAATCGTTAAAGATTAAGAAATTGGGTTATAACTAGGAAGGAAGCTGAGAAGAATTTTTTTTTATAAGGAGATTATTATTTTTTAAATGTGGTATATTGTTCCTTCATTTGTCTTTTTATTTCCCTTTCGTTTGTCCATACCTCAGGTTGGTCGAATTCGCCATGGGCTGCGCGATGGCCAACATCACCAAACAACCGGTAAATCGTCACCAGTATCCGGCATATCATCCTTGTCACATGAAACATCGCGCCAACGGACTCTACTTTTAAAAGAGATCGGCTCACCGAGACATAGAGCAACAATCCACAAAGAGACAAAGAGGTTAGACACCAGCCGTGAAGTGGCGCCATCTCTCATTGCGAGCGCGCTTGTTCTCGCACACACACCAAATTCTTACAGGAATTTGAAAATGCAAAAATAAAATGTTTGAAACTGCTGGGGGATATTTATTCCTTCAAATTCGAGTTCACTCTTCCATGGAAAATTTTCTAATCTGGTCATGAATTGATTATTTGAACACTTTGTGAGTTTGTGAAAGAAGATACAACTACTTTTTGATAAGTATCCAGCAAGCAGTATTACGAGACGTTTAAAATAGGACGTCACCGTGTTTAATTGACTTTGATTCGGTGCGTTTTGATTGTTCAGCTGTACAAATATTTATTATCACGATCACGAAACCGGCGAAAATCGATCTAGTCTAATTGTTTCTGTGTTTCGCTATTTGTAAAACATGCGTGTGCACCATATGCCAAATATTATTTGTGTTTGTAGCCTGTGCTGAGCAAATGAAATAGTTCACTTCATAAGAAATGAATTCATGGAACAACCTGAATTAATTTCCAGATTTTCATATTTTCTTCTTGCTTCATTGACAAATTTCAAATAATAATTAATAAGAAAAATTTGGAAAAATAAGTATTTTTATTTTCAAATGGGTACCAAAGTACTAATTACTGCTGATTAATAACGACAATATCTTTTGATTCGTTTGCTGACGTCAATGACCTGACGCGCTTTTAAAATAGACGATAAAAACGCATAAAAAAATGTGTTCAAGTGTTGGCGAAATCGGCCAAGTGGGGGAGTGTACTTCTAAAAGTGTAATTCTAAACCCATAAATTCACACTGGGTCGATAACAGAACCGCTCTCAGATCAACCAGCCAAACTTGTCGAGCGATTGAAAGGTCATGAAACTTATGTCTCCATGTTTACAAAATTTAAAAGTTTGACGTCCTCACAAGATGTCGTCCACTGACACTTAATTTCACTGAACGAGAGTTGTACACCGATTTCACTGTTCGGTATTTTTTGTGCCGGTAATGTTGTAACTATCGATATGGGTTATTTTATCGAGTATCTTATAATCGTGCTTGAATCATCGATTTGCGACTGGACACTATAAACTTGGATAAATCTGGAATAATCCAGTTTATAACATTTTATTCGAAGTCATCGGATTACACTTCGATGACTCGGATAAAATTTGTTGATTCTTTGCTGGCTTTTTCAAAATATTTCATCAAAATAAATTTCTGACTTCTTGTCAGTCTTGTAAATATATGACGAGCATATTCATCGAACTTCAAAAAATTAAGATAATTTTCTTTTACTCCATGTTATTGTTTCATGTTTGCATATTTTGATTTAAAAGTTAGTAGCCCATTCCGTATGTACTCGTATATGTGAAACTCATTTCTTCAAACTCTGACAATTTCAAATAATAATCGAATCAGTGTAACTTCCATGAATTGATAATGTACTTTCGAGTCAATAGATTTTGGGCTGGGGTGTCCGACAGTTTTTAGAAATATTTTCTGGTACAAGAGATCTAGTTCAGATTAAGTACAGGTGCTGGAAAATTAAAGCGAAAGTGATAATTACTAGGTTAGCAACGAATATGTGTGTCACCGCCAGAAATGGCGCGTCTTTGTGCCATTGTCTTCACATTTAGAACTCCGCCCCAATTTGCTCACAAAATAAATTGCCTCCCGTGTTATATAGTCTAAAATGGCTTTGGTTCAAATTGCCTTCCAGTGATGTGTGGTTTGGCAATGTGCTGTATAAAACGAACTGTGTTTGTGTCGAGGGTAGACTTGGCTGTCTGCAAAAAAAAAAAAACTCCATCAACGATTAATGTGTTTACAATGTAAACAAATATTTATTATGTTCGTGTCTTTCAAAAGTGTTTCCATCTACATGTTTTAGATGTACGTGCAACATGTTTTACACGTGTGATATTTGAATCGGTGTATTTATTGTATGGTACTAGCGAAGGGCATTCCAAAAAGCAACGCAGCTTTCTGTTCAGAGATGGCTGCTTCACTTTTTGAGCGATTCTCGTCTAAACACGAAACAGTCAACATTTTTGGATTATAGGAAGGTCAGACAAAACTAGCCATCCATTTCTCTTTCCATGACTTATATCTCCTTTGCAAGAGACCGATTTTTAATATCAAATTATGCTAGCATTCTCTAATCACTTCCAAAAAAGGCGTTTGCCAATTAATGTACAACTTTACGAAAAGGAAAAATGTTGCAAGCTCACCTCATTAAAAAAAGCATGATACCATGACACTCATTGGTTTATGCGTTCCAACGATTTTCTCATGTTCCCTGTTCAACGTTCTTACAAACTCCTTCCTCTATAGACAAAACTATCGCCAAATTATAAAAAAGGTACAACGTTTCCAAAATGATAGTTGCATATGTAATTAAAACGAATTTCTATCATTTGAGCAATCTCTGTTATTCGCACATTTCTACTACACGTTCATTGCCATGTGCGATCTTTTGTACCGCTCAGTTAGACTATTTTTGTAACACTATTTTAGAATTTTAACTTAGACATGATTAGAATTGGTTGAATGTGCTCAATGCTTGTTTCCAAGCAAATGTTTCTCTTACAAGATTTTATTTTCGAGTAATTTTGTTTTCAATTTTATTAGCTGCAGTGGTGCATGCAAAATCGCTTAGAAAATAAAACCATGTATTGGCGCCAGTGTTTACAAGTTACGGCAAAAATAGCAATGGAATAAGCACACTTTTGAATAAACCCTCGATCTTGTTCGCTGATTTCAAAATCAGGGTTCAATTTGCTCCAAATTAAAAAAAAATACCAAAGTTGTCCATTTTGAGTCCAATTCGGTGTCTAGGGTATTTGTCTACGACAGCGTTGATTTACTTAATGAATACATATATGAAATTCTTTGTTCTGTGTAATTTTGATTGCAAGATATCAAAATAAACTGTCAAATGTTGATTTATAAAATGATATTTTTCTTTTGCATCTAACGGTACTCTTATCATGAGGGGACCCTAATGGGACGTTTTGTTATTTTGTCATCTATTTTAAATTTCAAAAATATTGACGGAGTGTTGGGATAAAAATTGGAATAGAAACTCGTGCATTTTGTCAATCGGCTCAAAAAAATGAACTCTAAATTTCGAATTAAAGCGGCAAATTTCTGCTTCCGCTTCCAAAGGGGTGAAAATGGAAATGGGGTGGTAATCTGTAATGGCCGACTATTAGGCAGTCTCGCCCTCGAGGTAGACTTTTGTACTGCTTTCTCTATTCGATTTGCACTCACGCGTCATCGCCGTGGAGCCGGGCGGAAGAGGCTAACTCGTTCGCCACGCCGCCGCTAGGTTCGCGAGCTGAAATTTATTTTGGTGCCGTTTGCGAGCATTTGCGGAGTTTCAGATTTGCGGAGTGGTAGACGGGAATCGAGCTGCTGGGGGAAAACCCAGATAACCTGGTGCACCTCTAGAATCGATTGATTCGTGTAGTTATAGAATTGGTCGCAGTTCAGGGAAAAAGTGATCAACTAATTCTGTTTGTCAGTGACTGTCTGTGTCACCTTCAAAAAGTGCCATGGATGACAAACGTATCGACATCAGCACCGTGGAACATTTGCTGGACAAGTGCTTCCGCGAGGACGGGACAGTAGATCTTCGAGTCTACTTGGAGGCTTACCGAGCTCTTCACAGGTAAGGGGGGCAAGTGGGTACTTTGGGCTGGGCGGTTCCTTCAGGAGAGATGCTTTTATAGATCCCGAGTGACAGCCCTTTACTGTCACCACCGAAACAGGATGTGTGCCAGTGATGCGCTAGATTTGGTCAATTGATGAGGGTGGGGGGTCATCGACCCGCGGCCGTGACCTCTCGCCTGACCCTCGTTGGGCGCACGGTGAGACAAGAAGCAACTCTTAAGAGCAAAATAAAAAAGTAAAAAAGTGCGGCGAGTCGAGTAGAAAGTTAACTAGAAATGAATGAGTTGATTTTGCTAGTTGTTCCACTACCCACACTTACCCACCGTCATCGTTCATGAAAATTTAAAGCAACTAAAAATATAACTTTTGATTTTAACTTACTGATAAATTTTATATTTTTAGTTACTTCAAATTTTCATGAACGTTGACGGTGGGTAAGTGTCTCAGAGATCAACTTCAAATTCAGAGGTGCCGTATGGCAAGGTGGTGAGCGCGGTGAACTACTACTGATCTGTATGCCCATGATCGCTGGACGCGGGTTTAATTCCCGACAGATACTTCCGAAAGTTGTTCTGGTGAGAAAAAAAATCATGCGTGCGTCTTTCTTCGGAATGGCAGTAAGGTCGTGAAGCCCGTCTCTGTAGACGTTAAAAATCCCTACCTATGTATCAAGTTTAATTGAGGCCAAATTGCCAGGTCGCCCCTGTTGGGTTCCCATCAAATTTGGAACAGTTAGAAAAAGTTTAAATTTACCATCAAGTTTTAAGAAAAAATATAATTAGACGTTATTATTGTTTAAAATTATGCTGCTGTGTTTTACGAGCTCTTTGTGAAAGTCCAACAATTTGAGTAATTATTCATTTTCGGAGTGCAATCAAATTATTTCTCTCGTAGATTATTTTCAACATATTTCTCTTGGAGATTATTTTCAACATATTTCTCTTGTAGATTATTTTCAACATTCCAAATAGCTCTCTATTGAAATGAGGGACGATACTGCAGAAATTGCATATCATTTTGACCTTGACATATTGCTAGAAGGAAAAACCTTTTATGTGGGGGGGGGGAGAACACCTGTTCATCGAGGCTTGCTTCATGAAAAACACATTGTTTGACTTTAAAGCGGGTGCGATGAGTACAATTATCGTGTTTGCACGCAACACATGTGCATTGAATACCTTATTATCGACAACCAGATAATAGATATAAAATTGTATTTGGTTTAGGCTACCAAATGGTACAAGTTCGTCCTTTGGTTTAATACAATGTCAAAATCTTCCCTACATTTTGAAGCTCCAGTGCTGGGATTCACAGGGTGTTGTAAGACAAAATCTGGTAGTAAGTGTAGTTCACATACTCTCCACAGTGACAGAGGC
>JAUJYS010001816.1:0-16273 GCA_033995665.1 Melogona broelemanni | reverse complement strand
TAGGGGTGGATCCTGCAGTCTGGCTATTCCAGCTGCATCCCTCTTCCCTTCCCTTCCCTGCCCCTTACATATCTCCATAGAGACACGAGGGTGCAGTATTTCTGTAGTGAACTAGGCGCTCGGTGAAATAAAAAAAAAAATAAATAAAATAAAATATTTGAGTTTTACCTAATTTTCGAATGCCCACTTCCTCCAGGTCTTCCCAGGCGATGCCCAACACGTCGTCCACGCGTGTATAGCCCTGCTGCACCAGGCATTCGAAATAGTTCTCTAGACGCAGCAAATGCAGCCACTCGTCCATCGTATTCTATCGAGAATTGAAAAAAATACAATCATTAATTTCCTTATATAGATAGTATTTATAAAATTAACAATAATTAAATATTGCTGACAAAATTACAAGCGTTAATTTCCTTCTAGAGAGTATTTATAAAATTAATAACAATTAAGTGTTGCTCTGACATACGAGTACTTTTTTATCTAAATATTCGCCACAAGTAAAATCGTGTCCAAAAAACCATCACAAAATTATATAACTAAAAATGACAACAACGTGAGACAATTTCTAAATGTAATTCAAATTAAAAATAGCATTGCGGAATTCTCACCGGAATGTAGTCTGGCAGTCCGTCTGATATGTTCAATTTTCCGATTTCCACCTTCAAAAGCTTCCTGTGACTAGGATTAGTAATCCCAATGGCGGTGAGATCCTGGGTGAAAATAATCAAAACAATCGATTAAAAATTGCTGCCGTTGTTTGGAAGTGCACGTTTAGAACAGGCGAATTGAATGATTTGGAAACCATACTAAATTTACATTAGCTAATAACTTACCTCAGGGGTCATCCGAGAAATAGTAGGCATGTCGTAGCCGGCCTGCCAGAAGAGGTGAGAGTATTCCTCGAAGCGATGCTCAGATAGCCAGCGTCTCAGCACTTCCGCTTCCTAAGAAAGAAGAAACAGAAAATAAAAAATTATTAAAAGACACAAGACATGAAATAATAAAACAGAAAAATTTAATTATGCATATATTTCTTCGTAAATCACACATTATTTAGTGTCATTACCAATTCATGTATTTTTTGTACTGAATTATTTCCTGGAAAATTGTTGTAAAGTACAATGTCTACCTTCCGGGGTTCGAATTAATTTCGATTTTTTCGATTAAACTTTAAACAATCGATTTTTTTAACGCACTGGTTTACAAGTCATAGCTTTCGAGCGCGCAAAAATTTCGACGATTCTCTTGAAGATCTTGAAGATCTTAACACATAAAATTACAAAGTGAGTTTGGGATTATACTAGATTGTGTTAGACGCAGTCAGCCGAACACTACACAATTTCAAAGAAGAAAAAAATAAAGTTACTATTTTTTTACCAGTTTCGATCCAACGTCTCGAAATAAAGAGCACCATTCGCCTTATGTATTATAGTGAACGCATGCGCACTCTCACTCTTAAACTCGTTTAACCGAACGCGGCACTCTCGGGGTAATCTAATTCACTCTTTCAACTCTGTCGGTCGCATCGCCTCCATTAAAGCTCCAAAGTTTTAAGAAGGGTGGTGGTGGCACGATTGCAGCGACGCTCAACGTTCAATGACGCGACCAAAATTTTGAGGATACACGGTGCCACAACTGATAGCGCGCTAATGAACTAGCGGTGGTGGAAAAGCCTGAACCGACACGATAGGAAACGTAAAGCCGAAATAAATTGCGTCTAATCGAGAGGGCGACTTCGATGTCTTTACGACGTGGCGTCCGACCCATCTGGCCTCTCTGCGTATGTCATGAACTCTTTTTTTAATATTTCGGCAACGGTTGCATTAAGAAAGTTCTGGAGAAGTCTGAAATACGGGCAACAACAACCAATGCGTGTCCCCGTTAATAAGACTAAAAGCTAGGCCACACGATAAGAAAAACTATCAACGCATTCTAAAAATTGACATTCAATTGGTCAAATATTGAATGATGAGGTAGAAATCAGACGCGACCTTTCGAAATTCGCTCTCAATTGGAATAAAGAAAATTATTGAAATTATTTTGTTTAAATAAATATATCAATAGGTGATTAAGCAATAGGCATTATTAATCTGCATGTATTTTTGCGTTTTTTTTATATTGCTGATATTGTCACGTGTCAAAATCTCTTAATTATATTACAGGAATTATCTGTAAATTCGTTAAATCCCAAAAATTAAAGTAAGTAGTTCAAAAAGTAAAAAAATAAATAAATAAACAAATAGCTTTTGCTGTACGAAATAAAGAGTCTAGTTCGTTTTGAGGCTGGAAGGATATTTTTCCACCATAGTTGCAATCTCGGAAGGGAGAGTTGTTGCATTTAACAGTAATCGTCGAAAAGCCAAATCGGAATTGAGAGTAAGTCTATTCACAGCTTGTCCACGCGAACGGTTTAAATCCCTCCGAAAAAAGCCGTCCATTGATGGGCCTCACTAAACAGATATTGCATTCCCCCATCTTTGAAGTGGGCAAAGTCGACTCAGCAGAGGATTGCGAGCCAAGGAAGGATTAAGGTCGTCTTGAGACCCACTGGAAAATTTAGACAAACGATTCAGACAAAAATAAAAATAAATAAAACTACCGACTCTGTATATTAGGTCAACGACTGTACATAAATTGCCTGCACACGTAATTTCATTAAACAATTTCTAAAGAAAATAGCATAAAATATAAACTGATTATGCCGCGGATTATTGAAAGTTTCCATTATATTTTTAAGTTCTTGACATTTTTTCCTAACAAACCGAATGGTTGACGACAATGCAGCACCAGAAATTCCACCAGAACCTTTCTGCAGAGCAAAGGCATATTAATAATTTAAAAAATATATAATAAACAAATGAAATAATGACAATAATACAGTTGTATAAAGAAATTATAATTACCACCATGGTAGACTGTACATGTTTCAAAGATGCCACTCCTATCATCAGCAGTCTTTTGGTGATAATATTCGGAAAATATTTGAAACTATTCATATAGCAAAATGAAGTTTAAATGATCGTGCGGAAGTAAATTCTGTTTTATTGTTGACAATTATGACAATTATAATTTTGCATATTATTTGTTGATTGGGCGAGATATTTTTCGAAAATCCACAAACGAAGTTCGCGTCTCAGGCACGTTTCCAATGCCTAGATGGTAAGTGCGCTGACATTATTGGGTACGGCGACAGGGCCGAGTTGTGCGCACCGTATTTCACCGTCAAGTATAAGTTCTTTAAATGATATCCGAGAGGAAAAAAGGACGTCGACGACAGCCGCGGACAAAATGAAAAACTGCACGGTCACGAGATGCTATAAGGCGCCGACGGAGGTCCTCAGCTTCAACGCGACTCACCCCCATAATGCCTGTCAAGATCGGTGATACTTTTTCGTAGCGGGCACGTACCAAAGAGATAGAGGGGCTAGAGTCGCAGTCGACAAAGATGAGCAAAATTTTATCTCAGCTAAAGTAGTTTGACCTCAGCTTCGATAGTGCAACCAGGCATCGAAATTATTATAATTTTTTGTTTTTATTTATTTCAGGTCACTTAAATAAATATCACTGCAGAAGATGCTTTATCCCTCGTACACCTGTGTTGATTGGACAATATAAGAAGGAAACCTTTTTCCTAGTTCACAGGAATCGAATGAACAAAAAGCCTGCGCTGGGAATTGAAACCGGGACCACCCGAACCTCAGTCGGTTACAATACAGACTACAGAGCTACGACGATTTTACATCTCAAAATAAAGGTCTATCCAAGTACACGAAATAAATGCCAGGGAATACAGACTGCCTGGCGATTTGAAATCTTCCGAAGTACTTCTTTCAGTCACGTTTTAAAATTAGCAGATTGCGATAACAACCTTACCGATTCCCTACTAAAAATTAAAAGTAAATTGTCTTCAAACAAAAAAACGCAAGCTGATAACGCGACCAACTTTCCCACCTACAGGGCCATACATAATTTTTTTCCCACGTATTCAGAAAATATTACTAAAGGAAATACTTCAGAAAATAACATTTGGAATTCGACGCTCTAATCATTCACCTCCTTGGCACGCAGGAATACGTCCGTGACTATTCAAAGAATGCACGAGCAGTGCACGCGGCCCAGAGTGGCAGCCATTCGGCGCTCATCATCAAAACATGGCCTGAACGCAGCAAAACCCGCCGCCACTACCACTACCACCACTACCACCACTACCACCATAGAAGATGAGCAACAAAAAAAAAATAACTTCGCCAAGTAAAGAGTGGCGAGCTCGTGTGCAATGAAAAGGTCTTTTTATCCACTATCCGCATTACACGCAATCGATTTCAAAAACTTGCGTAGTCAGTAGTGTCAACACTCCGGCTCTATATACAATACTCCCCCCTCCCTCTCTCTCCTACTCCCCCGCCGGGGCTACTACTTATTTCCAAACCACCAGGCCCTGTATACATTGGCCCACACGCACGCCCAAAAGTCTGCCGTTTCATTTTCTTCGTTCTTCAAACAGAAGTAGCAGCAACAGCAGCAGCCTACGGGCTTTTCATTACAATTTTTTTTAAAGCATTTTTACCAAGATCGTTTGAACCGCAGTCATTCGCAAACATTACATATTGTAAACGTTATTATTTTATATTTTATATCCTTTCTCTCCGGTTGTTGTGTTCGTCTAGACCAGGCGAAACGAAAAAGTTGGGAGCGTACCAATTGTAGCCAGACCCCAATCGCCATTTTAAATTACTTGTGAGCGTCTCCAGACGAAAGCGAATATCTACATAATGCAGTGCTGGATAGGAACGGAAAGGAAAAGTTCGGTTCCTAGGAACTGGTTCCTTTTTTTTTTGAGGAACATGGGAACGCCTAGGTTCCTTTTACTTCTGTAGGAAGTTTTTTTTTAGTAACTGTTTTTTTTAGTAACTGGAATGGAAACTTGTCCCTTTTTTTGAGGAACTGGAATGGAAGCTGGTTCTTTTTTTTAAGGAACTGAAACGGGAGATTCCTTTAAAACAAACGCATTGGTAAGAATCCAAAACAAACAGAACAAAAAAAAAAAAAAAAAAAAAAATTAATCGGAATTTCTGGCAGAATTGTGGTTTCTAGGGATGAATCTCTAACCGAGTGGAAATAATTCGAATATCATTCTACGCAAAATTAAAGTACATACACTACTCAAGCATTATCATTTTGCATTTAATTTATATTCGCCCGGTGCGGAGGATACCTCGTGCGGGCGATACGCCAGTCGGACGAACGAAACGAAATGGCAACGTGAGTTTCCCGCGCCTCATACGACGGAATACTCGGTTTAAAAAAAAAGACGCAGCGGCATTTTCGTCGAAAGTACCGCAAAATTTATAGTGTGTTAAGTCTTCTCCCACGAGCAAACCGTCTAGAACGCTCTCATAATTTAAGAGTAATGAGAACATGGGCCTGCCTTCTCCTCGCTAGCCAAGTAGATATTATTCACATTTCTGTTTGCTTAGGATGGCGACCCATGTTTCTCGAATAATCTACCTTCCCCCCCCCCCCAAAAAAAAACCAACATCCATGTTTCGTAATTCCCCTTCCAGTTTCTCAAGTTTACTCGAATTTTATACCGGTTTCGGAGTCTCACGGGGGAATTCAGCCGATTGGAGCAATGACATATTCCAGGGGAGAAGAATGAGTCTTTTGTTGGGTATCGCAATTCGGCGCTGTTTGTTTTGAAGCAAGACGTACTGTATACACGCTGCTAGCTAGCGCATCCTAATTCGTTCGCGCTCGTAAACAAGTTTCACTCCTTAAACAAGTCTTTTACTCGTAATTCCAGGCATTCTCCACCTCGGCACCTCCACCCCCGATCATACAGACGTTTCAGGGCACGACATTGCATATAGTCACGTAGGGTTAATCGGTCGAATCGCCGACGAAATTCCGCTGGTAAAAAATACTGAGTGGTCACTACGTTTGTTAGCGTTGACAACTGGTCGAGCAATATTTTTCTTTTAACCAATCACTACGATAAATATCACTACCGGAGATTCTGTATCTCACGTGTTGGCGTTGCCTTGGCGAGAGACACAAAAAAAAAATAAAGAAGAGGCAACGCCGGGAATAGAAACCGACCCCGTCACACCGCAGTCGATCGCGATACCGACTGTGATACGACGAGTCCTACAAAACTGTAGGAAAACTGTAAAGTGTGAGATTATTTTGTATTATTATTTTGATTTAAAGAGCGATAAATTAAATAAATTAAAATTAAAATCTACCGAACAATTATTCGATTTTGTGCGAGAAAATTGATTTAAAATCAAAGTCATTTTTTAACAGATTTCTATTGTTACAAGTTTTTATTACAAGCTTGTCGAAGATGTGGCCCGCAATTAGTAAAATAAAAACTAAGAATTTAATACCATTTTTCAACATTTATCAACTAAAATAATTCCGTTTTTGATTTGGAAAAAAAACTTTCTGGTGGGCGAAAAAAATTAATTAATTAAAAATGAAATCACAGTAAAAAGTTCACCAAACGAATATAAGGTCTGTTTGATTTTCACCTTTTTAGACCAAATCAAAAAAAAAATGCAGGCCTACGGCTTAATTCACTCCTGCATTTTGAAAATTTCGTTTGATTCTCGTAAAAAATAACTCACCGGAACGCCGTCGCTCAACAGCTTACTGACGTTAATCTGCGCGGCGCTGTAGGCCACGCAGCCGTCGTCCAGTCGGTCCATGCTACCCAGGCTGGAGCTGGAACTGTGGTAGCTCTGCCGGAGGGAGGTGGCCGATTCGTAGCTGTGACCGGAGAGGCGGTGCTGATTGTGTCCGGCCACGTAGCTGTGACCAGTCTGCGCAATGACAAAAAAGAAAGAAAAAAGACACATCAGATCATTACTTTCAAAGTTCACTTCCTCAAAATTAAAAATATAAATATAGTCAAACGGCCAGTTTTGCTTGAATGATATGAAGACATTAAATAACTATTTTTTGTTCAAAGGAAAACCAACATTTGAACGATGTACGTATTCATAGAATTAAATATAAATTAAATTATTAAATAAATAAAAATTGGATCAGCGAAATGAAGTTCGACAGTCACTGATTGAATAAAATGCGGTACGTTGATCAACAACATTTATTTCACTGAATCGTATTTTATTTTATTTAATCAGTTAATTTAAATTTAACAACAGTTTTTAGCATGAAATAAATTGAATAATTACTTTGCCAAATATTGATTAACGAAGATTTTTGAAACCTTGAAATTAAACTTGTAATCTTATCAGTTGTTAAAATGACCAACATTTGTTAGTCATTAGCATGAAAATGACATTTGTTAGTCATTTTCATGCTAAAAACTGTTGTTAAATTTAAATTTTTGTTAAGTTTAAGATGATAAATGTTTGATGATAACTTTATTTTATTTAATTTTCGGCAATTATCATTTTGTTTCATTTTTATTATACATTTCATTTTTGATAATTTTTATTCTAGAACCTGAAAATTGATTGTCCAAACGCGGCACCGCCTGGCATCACGGCAACATGTTTACAAATCCGATTTGTTCTTTCGGAGGAGTTGTTGTTTTCATTTCTAAAAAATGTTTAATGCACAAGCAATTAATTGTCTTTAATATTTTTTTATAGAGGCTTGAAAAGCAGTTTGATTGAATTATACCATGGCTACAACGTCCTCATTCGAGCGCATAATTATACAGAATTTAAGTGGACGACACCTTCATAATTCACATAAGAACAACTTTGTGCGTAAACATGCCATAAATAATTACACATGTTCAGGTAGGTTCGCGTTATAATGTACTAAACCATAATCGCATAATAATGAATCGGGATGCCATTTCAAACTACGTACAATGTTATTTAAAAAAAAAAATCCATGGAAATATATATATTTTTTAATATTATTTTTTTGCGCCTAAGATAAGATACGATACAACAGTTCATGTAAACATATAATTTCGTAGAACAAACTGAACCCTAATCAATATATTACGCCTGAATAAAATAACGGGCAGCGGTCATTTTTTCTCATTTGTTAGCGAAATCGTTCATTTAACACAACAGATTTGCTATTTTAATATCAAAATCAAGCATTATAACTTCACAAACCCAAAACTGTATTCGAACTACCTGGTACTTAGAAATCTTTACTTTGTTAATAATTTGTGAAAACGCTACAATGCCTGTACATTTTTGAAGAAGAAAAAAACTCAACTAGAAATCTGATTGTTTATGAGATCAAAGCACTAAAATTGGGTTTAAAACAATTCATTCGTATTTACGAGTACAGTACGCAGACAGCTACAAATAATCCGCCAGAAATACGATTATTTACATTTTGGATAGCCTCAAAGTGCCGCGAGGAGAGTACTTTATTTTCAAAATCGATTTTGGACGGAGTAGACGCTTAAACAGTCACACACGCTCATAAGACCCCTCAATCCCCACTGTCGCGTACCCCACAAAACAGGCGATGCGGTATCGGCCACACGAGGCAGTTTGGACGGCATGTCATTTATTTATTTATTTATTTATTTTAAATCACCGTAGTGCCTAGTGCACTACAGGATTACTGCACCCTCGGATCTCTATGGAGATATGTGAAGGGAAGGGATGGGGAATGGCAGCTGGAATGGCCAGGCTGAAGGATCCACCCCTAAGCTCTGGATTCCCTAATGGAAGCTCAGAGGTGACGCCAGTACCCCAGGCTAACGAATAAACGAAAGCCTGCGCCGGGAATCGAACCCGGGACCGTCGGCTTCGTAGGATGTTGCCATACCCACTGAGCCATCGGTACGTACAATATATTTATCGGATGGCCGGACATTTTATTACAGGCAACTTTTAAGTAAAAACTTCTAAAGTTTGAAATATCGCTGCTAGGGAACACAGGATCTCATGAGGCTTTTACAACTTAAACTTGGGGGGAAACAAAACAATCAGTGCTTCTCATCGAAAAAAAAAAGATGGACCCTTCGATGAGAGAAGAAAACATGAAGAGATTTTACTACGCATAACAGCTTCGCGACAAGACTTTTTGACTAATCTCGACAAGTAAATGGACATTTTTTCTGGGTATCAAAGTGGCAAAGCGTTTCTCACAAAAAACAATTTGGTTAGAAAAAAATAACGTTTTTCCACTAGTGAGCTCCAATAAGTGTTCGCCATTTTTTCTTCCTCCCTTCTCTTTTTTTTGACGGGTTGGTGCAATTTCGTACTTGAAGAAGGCCAACTCGAGTGCGTTGACGTATACGTCCTCCCCACAAGTAACATGTTGTGTGCCCGTATATACAATATACCCCTTTTTGCGCATCGCAACACTCTTATTCCAAACGACTAACCGAGCAAAGACTGTCTTCTTCAGCAGGCGCTTGTCGCCGCCTCGCGTCTATAATAGCGAACTTAAAAATAACAAACACGAAAAACGGTCGTCTCGCGTCGTTTATCTATCACGGCGTGTCACATAACTCGAAGCGTTATCATCATATTCGAGAGGGAAAGCGCAATCTGTTCAAAGTTGGCAGCGGCGGAGCGGGCGCGCAGTTCGAATAGAGCTATTTTAGCATACAGTATATATAGGAGTCTATTCGGAATATAAAGTGATAGCCGGTAACCGGATGTTTAGACACGTAAAAATAAAAATTCAAAACATTCAAAAATCGTACCATGAAATTCGAGAAGCTGGTACCGTACCAAACATATTGAGTGGTTAACAAAAATTTAAATAATATAAATAAATAAATAAATAATTAGAATTAGAATAATATAAATAAATAAATAAATAATTAGAATTAGAATAATATAAATAAATAAATAAATAATTAGAATAATATAAATAAATAAATAAATAATTATAATTAGATTACAAAAAAAAAATATACAGCAACTAATACAAAGAAAATACGACTATACAAATTCAGATTTGGATGATAACTGAAAGTACAAAACTGCCATGGCTTTACGAAGGTTATGGCCTAAACCGCTTTGTTACGCTAAAATTAAAAACTGTTTAATTACAAAAATTCGAATTTGAATTTAATTAAAGATAATAAACTAGTAATAAATAATTTCGCAACGTGGACGTTGCCAATAAATTATTGCATCAATTTTTGAAGCAATATATACTTTCGAAAAAAAAAATATTTGAATTAACTCCTTCAAAATTTTCATAGTTTGGGCAAGACAATTATTATCGCCAAACTATGCGAATTTAGGACTACAATTTTTTTTTTTAATTTCTGAGTTGTTCAACACTCAAGTTTGGCTTCTAGAAAATTAGGTCATAATTTATCACGAATTTGACCAATTTAATATTAAAATTAAACCCAACGTGGAAACACCTACAATTTCCATTAAACGTTTGCTTATTTAATTTTATTTCGAAAGTGTCCAATTTTTCATAAAACGTACAGACAATACTTTATGTCTGAGAATTGTGCTGCTTTTAAAGTTGGTGAACAATTTCGTAGTTATAGTGCCACTTTAAAACAAAAAATCAAAAGAACAAAAAACTAAAAGATATCCGGTCCGTTAAGTGACAGTTCACAAGTAACTAAGTGCACCGAGGCAGTCAGATAGGCCAGACAGTTTGAGCGAAACATTTTTCACATATGCACAGAGTATATACGCACACGGTATCTGATGAACTTGAGGGGAGAATCTGCGCCATTCCATTCCCCGATCCTAATAGCATTCGATTCAAGCAGCAGAACGCGCAGAGGTGTAAAATACCCGCGCCACACACCCGAGAACAAATTGGCGACGACGTTGCCACCTAGCGACGAATACCGCACGACAATGGGTGGCATCGGCCGAAAAATGGCCGGGCTCAAAAATTGGATAATTGAGCAATTTTATCGCAACCGCTACTTTGTAAAAGTTGTGTTGTCTAAAGTGGGCTCGTGACGTCGTAAGCACGTGCCTGGTAATTCAGCCAAGCCAATGACGGAGAGCCTCGACCGCACGTGCGCCACTTCGCAGTTCGCCCAAGAGTCAGACCCTTTAGACTGGAGTGTGCGCCATTTTTGGAAAAATAACATTAAAGGTCGGCGACACGCATAATAAATTACCGATAATCTCAAAAGGAAAATTCGTACCACGGGTTCCAGATTCGCAGATTGGAACCGCGCCAAAGCGTTGAGCTTCCACTTTCGTAGGCCGAGGCACGGGTCGCTTCAAGAATCCGACGCGGCGGTTAACTTTTCTTTAAGATTTTTGGCCACAATTCAGATTGTCGTACCAGATTGTCATACTAAGATGCTCCGCGGAAATGGCAACGTTTTTATAGAACGCAATTCATTATTCCAAGTCTGATTTTGTCTATCAGCTAAACTAGCAAACTAGTCCCCGAATTGCATATGGCAATTTTAAAGTTCTCATTTGCCCACTTGGAGAGCTTGCCAAAACATGAGTTGCCAATTCGCGCTGTCGACACTCTCGGCAATTAAGAACACAATCAATCGATTGGTTCGTTTTAAATTGGGGGACTTTGGAAGCCCGTCCGGATTAACATTGTTTCGAGTACGTTTTTTCAAGGAAACCTGTTCAGAAACAAATCCAATGAATGTGCTGCTAAACTGTTTAAATGTAATGGTTTTCTATCAACTCATTATGCCGCGAACTTTATACGAAATTTGACCACAACCCTTTGGTTACTTGGCAGACTGGTCCAACAATGGAAGGACGCTGAAGTCATCGCGCACGAAATCGACGGATTGCAAGGAGCGCTATCCCAGGGTCTCAGGAGGTCCCTGGGAGGATGTCCCGAGGCCATGACGGGTCAAACCTAAAAAAGCTACAACCACGACGGCACTCATTATCCAGAAGACGTCAACAGAGGCGCAAGGGAGAAGTGGAATCTTTTCGATTGGCCAGAGGGAAAGTAGCAGACACGGTTCGTACGGAAAGCACGTCTTCCAGAAACGAAAGACGAAATGCTATCCACCTCAGGGTTCAGACCTTCATGTAACCTCAAATGTTTCCCCTCGTAATTACCTTAATTTCTCTTAACTGGCAACAACAATGCTAGCGGCTGACATTAATACTCGTCGTACGTCAGTCGGTACTGCAACCGACTGTGGTGCGGCGGTCCCGGGTTCGATTCCCGATAATGTAGATTCGTTTATTCGATCGCGGGGTACTGATGAAAATGTGTATGTCCCTTGCATAGTGTCTACCTAAGCAACTCGAAGGGCAGAAAATCTAAGTCAAATCAGAGATCGTCACGATGCATATTTTAATTATAAACCCTTTGCTTTTAATTACAAATCACTTTAATTTATTTTGTTCTAAACTGTTTCATTAATTTTGTACAAACCTCTTTCATTATTTCTGCTCATAAACTTTCGAGCAAACCTTTGTTTTTCATTCTAACTTTTATTTTAAATTGCAAACCTTTGCTTTTTAAGTTCAAACCTTTGTTTTTAATTGCAAACCTTTCATTTTAATTCCAAACCATTCAATTTAATTGCAAACCATTCAATTTAATTGCAAACCTTTGTTCTTAATTATATTTTCAATTACATACATTTTTTTACAATTTATTTCAAGTGTAATTTCATTGTAAAACTGTTTAAGTGACCTGGTGAGTAAAATACCAGTGCGTTTATTTAACTAAATACTAAATTGGTAATTAAATTAGGCAATTTGGCTTCCGTGTTTACGAATTGGTGACGGCGAGAAAGGCCATGCAACCCTATGGTGAGAGGAGGATGTCCACAAGCGATTCACTGTTTATATAATCTGCAGCCGCACTGGAGCTAGCCCCACTTGCCACAGCCTTGATCCGGACGCTCGAGGGGTGGATGAGAGTGGTGAAAAAAATCTGGGCGCGCGCGCGTTTATTACAACCCGGGATTAGAGTTTGATTGAAATCTGAGGCCGCGCACGTCGCCCGTCCAAAGTTTCGACGGACGATTGAGTGTGTTTGCGGTTCTAAGGCGTACAAGATCACCACCACCACCTCCTCCTCCTCCTTCTGCTGCTCGACCAACCCACACATACACACGCGTGTCTGTGCTCCGTAATTGCGGAGCTTTTATTTGGGTCGAATGGAAAAATCGCTCCGTATTCGGTGATGCACGCTCGTCCCTTCACTTCAATTCAAACTCGAATCGTTTTGATACCGCGCCTAAAATAGTTTCGCTTTTTTAATTGTTCTTCTCAAATTTTGCTATTCACTTATTTTACCCCAAAGGAATAATCGATTAGCTTTAGAAGCATGCAAACTGTTTGCTTACTAATTAAGATTCGTTCTGCATATTTATTTTAATATTCTCTGGAGCTTCCCCCATATAATTAAAGCGAAAAGTATGATAAATTTAATTAGCCGCGCATAGAGTAGTAGTTCTACTCAACTGCAATATACGCTCGTACATGTATTATGTGCCGGTATCAAATACTACAAAACACCGAGTAACTAATTAAATCAACGATTTCTTACCTCAAGATCAATTTTATTTTATTCATCAACACTGTTCAGAAATTGTTTCATTAATTATTCGTGGCTTATTTCCTTCGTTGGATGAAAAAAAAAATTTTTGCTTTACTAATTTTGAGGTTGTCACATAAGTCCATTTCAAAAGCGCTATCTTTCTCCATAACTAACAATGACCAACAGATGACCCATACAATCGCCATGCCAAACATGGCATTCAAAATGACGTGGTACGTGTTTCCTGATTTTCTGATGTTAGTGAACCTAAGTTCAATTTTTCAAATTATTATCTTGAAATTTTCGGGCCTATCCCACATTTATTTTTATTGAACTACCTAAGACGTTCTTTCACGAATTTCATGATACCTTTCCATCTATTTTTCCCCCAAACTATTTCATTCAGGTTTCGAAGTTCCCTGATAAGGTGGCCTGCCCCGTCAAACAGCGCTCTCCTTTATTACAACAATGCCCCACCAGATGTCCCCACAATCGCTACGTCAAAAGCACAGCTCGCTCGAACGCACCGGTGCCATTGGCTGCTGGTGATGGTGACCGGGGCCCCCGCTTTGATGGCGGCAATCCAAAAAAACAAGCAAGATCACTGGCGCCTTGTCCTTTTCCACGACCCCCGACCATGTAACGCGCTCGTCCGAAATGAAACAAGGAGGAGGGTGGTGGAGGGTGGACGAGAAGGAGAACCAGTCTATCTCCTTTTTGGCGCCCACACCAAACATCTCTCTAGGCGATGCGGGTGCCCAAAACAGCAAACAATAAACAACGAACAAGAGCATGCAGACGGCGAGAAAGAGAGACACGACAAGAGAAAAGGACAGCGCCACACTGACGATGAGAATGAGGAGTAGGGTGGACGCATGAGGTCGGACAACGCCAACACGCGATCGAACAATTTGGAGCAAAAATGGAAAATGAAATGTCGCTCCGAATACCTTCGAGAAACAGCCATTTGCCCAGAAAACGTGGACACTATATCGAATAATTAGTCACAGTGCAGACGAAAGATAAACTATTCTGCCCGCTATATTCAAGAGACGTCCAATAAATTTAAGAAATAAATTAAAAAAAAGAACGGCTGAATAGATTCCAATAAAATTCTGGACACAGGTGGCATTGACCCTTATGAATACCTGAAAAAAATTCCAGTTCTGGCGAAGCTATTTTTGTCTCTTCTTTGGCGTTCGAATTTTAGCAAGTGCAACTTTCGAATCGATTTTTTGAAAAAAATAGCCAACTCGCCAAATTTCATTAAAATTCATGAAGCTACACGTTTTTTTTATAAAATGATTTCGAAAACCTATTGAACGCCCCTATACAGTATAACTAATCCGAGTGATAGAAGTGATGAGGCCTTCCACTTGCTGATGGAATAATTTAAAAACGCGACGTTTAACCTTTTTTGGCTTCAATTTTCTCCTCGCACGAAACAACCACTGTCGGCAGTAATATTTGTGTTCCCGCCGAGAAGAAAAACTTAATGGCGCCACTGATTAATAGTCAGAAGTCGGCATGACGCTCTCTAATGCACGACTGCAATTAAACGTCGGCGATTAATTAAAAATTCCGCATGGCGTATATCAATGTCTCTGTGTGTGTCTCACTCGCTCAAGAACATTGATCGGCACCCCAACCTTCGACCATTATTATTCCTCCCCCCCCCCTCCTCACCTAACGGCGCCCAATTTCGCACGGTGGCGCCAAACATCAACGCCAACGCACATGATACACACCTCAAAACGGGTGACGCCCCACCAAAAATGCTTGTCACAGCGATTGTCCATTTCGTGCAAGAAGTTACACGGAGACGGCGCCAATCCCGTTAATCGTTTATAGGCAGCTCGACCTATCACTAGATGGCGTTACCAACTTAAAGATTTTACTCGTCGCTTTGGTGTTTATTTGGGTTATGAGTTTTAGATATTTTGTTTTCATTTTTCACGAATTTCCGTCTATGGAAAAAAAAAACTATTGAAATTTGAAAAAAAAAAGTAGTCGAATTTATGTCTTGGAGAAAACTCCATTATATGCCATTCAATTTATTATACGAAGATAAAACAAAAGCACGCCGAGACGAATTGCATGTTCTCTTCCCTTTCATATGAATAAAGTTTAACAGCAGAAAACTTGTGTTTTTCAATTTTCACTACAATTGGTAAAATTTAAAGCGTCTTAACATTTGAACTTCATGGAACCAATTTTCAAATTATTTTAGTTAATCAGTTAATTTTTATTCAATTTCGAAGATGCCAAAGGGTTGGTTGTAAACCACTGGATCACATCACCGGTACACCAGTCAAATCCAAACTCACATATCGAAAATGGCCACATGAAAGCGACACCGCGGCGATGAGCTGTAACAAATGGCACCTGCTAGCTGGAATAAAATACTACAAAAAAAAAGGTACTCACCCTGCCATCGTAGGCGGATGACGAGGCCCGTCCGCTGTCTAGGCTGGTGATGCTGTGCCGGCAGCCGCTGCCGGAGCTGCTGCCCGAACTGCCGGGGCTGTCGCGGCCGGGACTCTGCACATCGATGCCCTGGTCTTCCAGCGAGATCTGTTGTTGATACGACGTCGGATACTTGTCGAACTGGTACCCTGCAACACGAAAATAAACCAAACGTTGAGCGTAATAATTATGCTAACACTACATAAAACACGGAAAAAATTTAAATCTACAATTTTGTGTTACTAGGTTGCTTTGTCTCGGTCGGGAATTTAACCCGCTATCGCATAGTAGTAGACGAACACGCTAACCACTATACCACACGGCATCGCTCTTTATCCACTAGATATTTTTTTTTTTTTTTTTTTTTTTTAATTCACCG
>JAUJYS010001815.1:0-16275 GCA_033995665.1 Melogona broelemanni | reverse complement strand
AGACTGACTTTCGCTACGCGCCCCACTCGATACCGTATTTTCTGGTCGCTCATGCCGGGAATGTGTAATTTAGCCCATTCTTGATGCGTCATTACCTAAATCCACATACTTTATTGCTGCGTCAGTCGTCAAATGGCGCGCGCGACTTCGAGCATTTGTCAAAAATAAAGAAGACATTTAAAAAAAAAGGGTGAAATATCCGAGCCTTTCTAATATTAATTCTAAATTCTAATGCCAAAGTATGAAAAAATATTTCAAACGAATGGATCGAATTTTGAAGAAAATATGCTTAAATAGGGGATGTTTTTTCTTGCATCACACTGTAAATATATGTACTGTATGTTATCCACTGTCAATTAAGATGGGTTCACATTTGACCACTTCTGATAAAAATAAAAGAGTTGAGCGCTTAAAAAGGCTTGCGTAATGTTAACGAGTCTAGTCAAGCGCATAAAAAACGGCGTAGATTCCGAGCGAAGTCATTAAACACCGGAATTCGTTAATCGTGAAACACGAAGCCTCCTTAGTGTCGATTAAAAAGGCAACAAATCATCGCTTTATGCGTCTCCGGACTCGTCCCAAACAAAGAGAAGCCTTATATAAGCATCACTCTGGCAACTGGTATAACGTTTATTTGGTCTAGGCGCTGGCAAAGTTGTTCATAGGGTCAACGCTACCAAATTACATCTGCAAGTGCCGCACATCATAAAAACTAGAAACGACCTTTGACAGGAAATTTGGGACACTGATGAAAAATAATGTGCGTTGGTATGCGAAATGTAGATGTTGGACTTGGGAATAAATTGGTAACTTCTAGATACCGGTAATGGTTTACTTTAAATTAAACGGTCTGTTGCAAAAAAGTTATCGTACAACAACATTATGAATTCCAAATAAGTGGAATATAAAATTATTAATTCTGCGAAACACTAAAAATATTTGTGGCCTGGTGATACATGTTTTCTGAAAGAAGCATTTAAAATTGATCTTTCGATTTAAAATTGCAAATCTTAACCGTTCAAGGCAGCGGTTCAGTGAAATCGTCACGAAAATAAATTGAAAACGTATGTTATCAAAATACATGACTAAACCTTTGCCATTTTGCCAAAGTCAACACTATACGTCGGTGCCATATTCGAAACATTGCCATTTACAAACTATTTGTAAACGTCGACTCAAAAAAATTCATCAATCAAATAATAAGGTCAATCAAATCTTTAAAAAAAACATGTGTAGAAATAATTTTCTGTCTCTCCCCGATAAAATTTATAACTCAACAGTGAACCTCCACAAAGAATAAATAAAAAATATACGTGACACAACCGATGCTATTTTCCCGGTTACCAATGTGGTACACCTAAAGTATTCGTTTGTCAACATGACTATGTTTGAAACGAATCGATGTTTCCGTAGAGTGAGAGCTTTCATCTAAGTGACGAGGGGTGACGCAGAAACTAATGGATGCAGGCTGACTCCTCTAACAGAACGTGGTGGGGGTGCGTATAAAAAATAAGCGCACGTAACTTCGCTGGGTGACCACAACATGCCCGTATGTACACGGACGCCGGACATCGTGCGCTTTTTTATCCGTATCCGCGCGCAAAGTGGACAAATCATAAAAGTCTTTAAAAGCCTCTTTTATCATTTTCGTTTAGCGCTGCGTCGCTAAGTACTTGCTCTGGCCCTAAAGACGTAACACCCAAACAATGTGGGGTGACGTAACCGTGTAGGTATATACGCGTCTGCCGTCATTTCGGCCAAACCTGTGAGACGAGTAATGAAAATATCATTTAAAAATATGGTGAAACGATAACGCCCATCACGACGAGTAAAGTTTATGGGACGCGGTCAGCGCGATCCAAACATTTGGTCGCTGATTTTCGACAGAATATAAGTAGCTTTGTAAATGGACATGTCGTTTAATCCAATAGTCAGCTTTTACTCCGTATTTCAAGAATAATTTTGCACGTCAATATTTGGAAGCATGGAGTATTTCCGAACCAGAAAATTTAAAAATTAATGTTAAATTTCAAGTACTGCAGCCATATAACGCCAATATTTGGTAAGGTTTTCGTACCATGTTCCAAAATATTTCCTTCCCTTATACTTAATATCAGAAATAAATGTTACTGGTAACAACTCTACAGTCTACTGCTGTCAATCTTTTATCCAAGCATTCATATTTTTAATAATTACTCAAGTAAATGTATTAATATAAATTGTAAGTTAAATAAAAAAAAATTTAATGCATTTTGGAGATTGAAAAGCAACGGAGCAAAATATTTTTAGTCTCTCGTGACTATTAGAACACCGATCCTCAAACCAGCCATCGCTAAAGTTCACGAAACGCTGCCGTAGCCATAGACAGCACGGTGGTCGCAAAAACAGGGCGCCGCCAAACACAGGAGCGAGCTTTCAAAGAAACCAACAATTGCGGTAAAGCATTCCTGGAGAGCTCGTGGCCTTAACAGCAGCAGGTAAACGTATGTGGCCCACGTCCATCACACAGGTACAAAACTAAAAGCCCCCGAACCTCTCCTCCGTGCGGCAATAAGAGCAACTGCGCGCAAAGTTAAATGGATTTATCAGTTTCCTTAATTGCTTTTTTCTGTCCCCAACATTTTTTTCCTCCTCCTCCTTCTCCTCCTCCACTGGCTTCCCACCCTACGCCCCCACGGACGTGAAAAGGTTTTGTGTTTGCCTTTTTTTGACGGAAGATGATGCTACAACACGCACGGAAAATTGGATAGCAGTTTACCGATAACAGTTTTTAAGATGCGACCATTTAAGCAATTACACAAAAACCAAACACGATGCCATATAGTCTGTAACATGAGGCAGGGGAAAAGTGGATTCCACCCTCACCCACTTTAGGATCCTCCTAGGAACACGCTACGAACACGCAAATAAAAAACCCAGATCTTACATTGTTTGAAGAAGCAATTTTTGGCTAGCTATTCCGCCTCAACATGCACAGAAATTAAATTTCAAATCAGATTACCGAAAAGAGCACTCCCAGGAGCTAGGTTTATACCAGTTACAATTACAATTCCAGTTACAATTCTTTGATTTATTTCGTTTTCTTTTTGGGTAGACCATATTTGAGTTTAAATGATTTATGATGAACATATAGTATATTGCGAACACATACAATTACAATAGTTGGTTCTTTTAAAACTGATCTACAAAATCTCTAGATGGCTGGGTACTCTTATGTTCTGTACTGAACAGTACTGTGAATTCATTCAATGTACAGTATGTCAAATGTATGGAAAGTGGGTCTCAAGACCACCTAACGCACGGCGGAAAGGCGGGGAGAGTGGAGACAAGGCTTTTTGGTGGCTTAAAGGTGCAAAAAGGGAACGACGTCGCATTTGCTAAAAGCATTGCCGGGCATTTGAGCTTTGGTGATCCATTAGAAAGAACAACTTTTTCTTTAAAACCAACGTGACCAAGAGAAAGCAATCAATCTCCACTTTATAATAAAGGTGTTTCGCGGAAAACGGACATCAGACCAGTGAGGACGCCACGAGTACAAAGTACAACTTATACATGGTGGCTCATAAATAAAGTTCACTTACCCGTACATATTTTGGAATTTTTTCTTAAATACTTATACATCGGTTTATAATATTATTAAAATTATACTAATATTATACTAACAGTTAGACTATTTCATTTTTTTCATCTAAATGGTTTCTTTTCGTTTTAATACACGCTTGAAGTTGCGAGCGCCATTTGGTGATTGACGCGCCAATATCGTTTTGATTATAAAATATTAGGTCAAGAATGAATCCCAAATTAAAAGCTAAATATGTCTTAAAAACATTATTAATGTCATTGATGACCTGAACTGCGCTTGTAAAAGCTTTCGGGTGAAATGTATTTGATCATCGGCGGTCAAGGTTCAACACATCAACTTTGGACTATTCTACCCAGAGTGGAACAGATCTACGTCGAGTATTATTTATATACGTCAACATACAAGTCGCCTATCGTTTACAAATTATTAATGCGAGCCTACAATCAAGTGTGAAGCGACGCCCCAACGATATTGACTCACGGTTAGGACTCGCAGTCTATAATTGAATGCGGCGTTGCTGGGCCTAGACAAATAGCGGGGGCAGTTCCGTAAACGGTGGCCACAACACATCGATTGAAAAGTCGGGCACGCGCAATTTTATCGATTATAAAAAGCATGAAAAGCGCGAGGACAAAGAGCAACGGAAATAGGTGGGACTCTGTTGCCGTGGAGACTGCGAGTTACATGTATCGGACATGCGCAAACAAAAGAGCCGCGTTTAACGTAGCGCTGTATGTGGTGTAAACGCGAGTTGTACACAAATCTACCACGAATGATCACAAGCATGTCCCTTAACATCATTCGTGAAGCAGATCAATATACGGTTACAAAATATAGTCTTGAATGAAAAATTAAAACAACGATAAAACCCAGGACAATACTAAGGATGTTTTTCTGTTATGTGCTGTGAGTCTCGTCATTTCAAGTCGGTCGTCACCCCCAGTCTTGCCTTGGGTTATATCGTTGTTTAAATTATGTGTTAAATTTTTGACCAAAAATTATGGTCACTCAGGTACTGCAATTTTGATGACCTCTGATGAAGAAATTTGAATTTGATTAACACCTATTTCTTTTTTATTAATAACAACCGATACACTAACGTTTTCAATATCAAAACCGTAAATGGCGTGGAAATTTTATTTAGCTTAGGTCAGAATTATAAAAGTTCGTGCCAACTAAATGCCACAGTATTTTCAAAGACATTTGAAGTGGAGGGAGTGGGTGGGAGAAGAGAAAGCCATTGAAGCTCATTAAAACTCATTAAAATACGGGCGCTGTTGAATGAGGCAGTGGAAAGAGGTGGAATTAGCATAATCGGCGGTCAGCGGCAAGTGCAGGTGAAAACTGTTGAATACGAATGCGTTCATTAAAGCCCTCTTGGGTTTTCTGATCGAGGCGGGAGATGGAAATTGGGGCGTGGCACGTTTGGTCAATGGAACCAACAATTAGTTTAAAACGTACACGACGTGTTGACGTATAGGATCAGGCCAAGCAATGCCTATTCAATTCAGAACCCTAATTAAAATCAGTGCAATAAAAAAAACTTGTTCCTATGTTATTGTTATAGACTTTTTCGTACGTTTCGGTAGCTCGATATTGGTCAGATTTTGTTCGGCGATGATTTCATGTCGACATTATTCTTGATGGAATGTTTATCCATTAGTTCACAATTTAAAAATTAAAAGAAACGGTCAAGGAAGTGATAATAACAATTGAATAGGCGTTATCTTACATTTTTATGAGAAGCAAAACCTTCGTGTAGTATTGAAAACTTGCGGGCGACATTTTTTTCTGTCTGAAATCTACGCGTATGATTCATTGGATCCTCGTTTTCAATACCTATATTACCGATTTCTTTTTATTTTTCCCACCCTGATTGTTGCAATGGCACATAAAACTAGTTTTTGGCGCTCCGTATATGGTAAAGAGGATAGTGGGGGGAAAAAACTATCGACGCAGAACGACAGTTGTACGCGTTCCACTCGACTACCCGGCTCCAACATCACTCTCTTGGAGCGGGCCGATGGTTTCACGATTCGCGAAGGCAGGCCAGTTTGGGCTTGCGAGAATCTAGACAACGGCAGAGCCGGTTTCGACGAGAGAGAACTTTCGGAATAACTAACTTTGCTCTACTTCATGGCCATCGAGATTGCTTCACGATTGTTGGTCACAAATCCTCAATTGACATTGTGCTCCACATCGATTCGAATGTGAATAGGAAGAAATGTGAATCTCACTTTATAATTCTCAATTAATTTCTTTATTAGATGAACCAAGTCTTTTTTTCAACCACTCTATGCGCTGAAACTTAAAGGTTGGGTTTCAATGGTTGCAACCACTAGAGGCAAAGACGAATATGGAACTTTTAGATTTGTCAGATTTCATACAGGTGAGTCACCAAAAGATGTAAAGGGTTTTATTTCTTGCAAATAATTTTAACAGGAGTTAAAAAATATTTTTTTTCAGTTAAACTTATGTCTTTGTGGCATTAAAACCATAAACTTTGAAAACAAATAATATTAAACATTAAACGAACTAGTTCAATTAAGCGTGAAAGTGAACACTGGTACCATCAGGTCCATCAGGTACAGGAAACACAAACTTTGATCAATCTTTCCTTCGAACAAGATGTTTTACTTTACCACCAGGTGGCGGTGCGAGCAATAAAATACCCGAGCACCTATGAGTGCTATGACGGTTTTCCCCTATCCTGCCCAATGGCCACACCTTTTGAGGACTGCAGTGAACTGAACTTCAATGCGGGAGAATATCTAAATGGGTCTCTGAAGCTACTCTCTCTCTCGCTCTGCGCGATCACCTTTTTACCTGTGCTCACCAAAGTGAGCCAAGCCACTGCCATTGTCTACGGTGCAACACCTCGCAGGTGTAAATGTACAACTTTGTGTTGCGTTTCTCCGCAGAAGACGCTTACGCGCAAAAACACCCCGAAAGCGGAATAAAGACAGATCGACCAGTCATCCTGTCCACAACAGACCCTGAAGGACTTCCGGCAATTTTCGGAGCTTCTTTAAACCTTTCATTATTTTCGGATTGGTGGGGGAAAATGTGCTCGAGAGCGTCATCAACCGTGGAAACTGAATGTCAGTGGCGTAGCATGGACTACGTAATAACGGATCACTTAGTTATTCGCATTACCTACAGTCAATAAAAAGATAAATTCGAAAAACAAAATTAGTTTTCTTCACTGTCTTGACACAATTTGATGAAAAATTGTTTTTAAATTCTTAAATACAACATTTTGCGTTTTTAAGATTGATCATTTTGTTCAAACGAAATTATACGGTATATTCAATGAACGATGAACGAAAATAAAGAAACTGTCAAAAAAGCAGCAGAACTTGTAAAACAGCTTTTTAGAATTTTCTGTGGCCAACAATATGACTCACGAATTGCACAGATAAAAGCATTTCGACATTTTTTATTCCCAAAAATAAAAATGTCCGTGCAGCAAAACCACAAATCGTTACAACGCATACGTGAGGCGAAAATCTTGGGTCAATTCACTGTGTAATCCATGAATAGAAAACATTGTCAAAAAACTTCGTGTGTAATATTATTATTCTACTTGGAGAAAATAAAGAAAAATAATAACACTTCCGCACCACGTTTTCTGTGCCATCGCCATTCAGCAACACAGTGTGTGACTATTTCAAGGCTTTCGACCGAGTTTTTCAGTGCAGTGAGTAATAGCCCAGACCAAGGCTTGCAACAATTGCACGCTCTTCCATGCACGATGCACAGAAGACAGGTTGTCCTTCAGACTTCGGAAACTCTACATTCTGTGTGTGTGGTATAGAAACCAGGAAAATTCTTCTGGACCACACAAAGATTTAATTGCGCCAACACATCGATTATTATTAATGCAAACCTATTGTTTTTACGAACAAGGTTTATTGACACGTGAGCAAGAATCAAAATCTAGCGAAGTTCAATAACTTGCAAATTTCTCTAAACACACGACAAGCAGCGTGCAAGATGCAGTTCATCTCGCTGAAAATGTTTGAGTGGTACTGGCTAGTTTAGCTTTTTTTTGTCCTAATGTACAGTAATCAGTTTGTGTCATGAATTCTAAAAATATGAATTAGGTGCGGCTAGCTAATTTAGCAACGGGTGCATATTTTCGATTTGAGATAAAGAAACTGGATCGTTTATTGCTGTAACGAGATCAAGGTGTTCGGATGTAAGATAAGAAGACCGTAAAATCTGTCAGATAATTTTGAATAATTAATTATCGGTAATTTCTACCGAGCGCTAAGTAGTTTTCCGGGTTAATTGGAATAAAGGCGTAGAACTCAATTATAACAAATTTCTGATACAAATAAGTCGTCAAACACGTTTTACAAACAAAAATGTAAATTCCAAAATCAGTGTAATTGAACCAGGAAACTGTAACATTTTTACCACGACGTATCTTCATACAACTAAATATCGTTGGACACCCTGTATTTCAGACCAACCGCACCTCATTCAATATGTCCCGTGCATATGCAAATTACTGCCACGGAGATTCTGACTGGCACCGCAAATTACTAGTACTTTGCATAAAAACCAACGTGGGCTGTATGAGTGGTTTCAACCGTCCGGGACAATCACGAGACGGTGCCTATGACAGAAAAACTTTTGCATATTAATTCTTGTGCAGCAACAACTGTAGACGGAAATATTATGCACGTGACGACGCAAGTGTCATGGCGCCAATTCAGACGACTGGTTTTAGACAGATAGAAAACAATTCTGAAAAATATGTTTTACCTCAGTTACAAAGTTCGGATCAGTTTCGACCGATCCTTTCCTAATTAGTTTGAACCGGCGTTCCATCCATCTAAGGAAAATAATATCGGTAATATCGTGTTACCATAAATTCTTATACGTTTTAGGACGAAAACATTCGCCATATTATTCATGTCCTTATTCCATTTTATTACGCAACCGAGCTTGGGACGAATTTAATTTGCTCATAATGTTTTAACAATGGCCATGGTATCGATTCGATCGATCAATTTGTGTACAGGTGAATCAGTCAAACGGCTTCATACCTAAAGTCGAATGGAAGCGCGCTCGAAAAAAAAACTAATCTCAAACCGGCGCCATCTTTGTCGATTAATAAAAATAACCCCGCGTGCGCCTGCCTACAGGTTACCTACGCGCCGTCCAAAGTCTGACGCGATTCTAGGGGGTGCTCATGATATTGAGCGAAACCGGTGCGCCGGTTTGTTGTTGTTCTTTGCAAGAACACTTTGTTGGGCTCTCTCCGGTGGAGAAAGAAAAGAAAAAAAAAAGTCGTTAGTTGTGCGGCCAACACGCGAGAGCTGTCCACCTGCAGACAATATTTATGGCCGGCCCAGCGTCTGCAGAATATTAAGCGTGTAAATTTGGCGTTCTCCTGCTCTTGCCGTGTTCCCTCTTGAGACCACCATTGTGTCCAGCATGAGTTTATCATGGCTATCGTTTGGAATTAAAAATATGACAATATTACAGAGTCTTAGGAACCGTTATGTTTGAACACTGTTGCAACGCTGTTGCAGAAATCCAGGGAAGAAGCCACGAGGAGGCGAAAACCGTCCGATTCGGAATGAAGATAACATCGCTACGCCTATCCTACAACAAAGTCCCACTGTCCATGTTTTAGAAACGCAAGGATCAACAAATATGTATAACGCAATACAGTAACTATGATATCTAGTTTTGAAATACTTTATTATGTAGCACACGTTTTCATTTAAAAAAAAATTGTGTCCAGCAACTGTTGCCGTCTCTATCCTTTTGTTCCAAGGATTTTCTCAATTTTAAAATATGACAAAAAGCAACAAGTGTATTACTTGTAGTTTTTACACCAACAATTCAGTTGCATGTCCGCCAAACTGATGAGACGTGGTGCGACGGACGGGTTCCAAACCCGCGAAAATTTTGACCCCGGAAATCCGAAGACTCTTCAGCCGCACAATCGGCTTCACTCTACTGGGAGAGAGCGCTACGCTTAAGAAGCGTAGGTGAATAAACAAACAGATGCTTAAGGTCTCACGAGGATTTTCCACTTGCATCAACGGTTGCAGCAGCACGCACACGTACGAGCGGATGGATGCGATTCGAATCAAATGACTGACAACACATGCATTATTAAATTTAGCCTTCAGGCACAAAGCTATCGTGGCGAATAACCACCACAGGTTTGAATTTCGCCCATGTTTTTTTTTCTTTCTTTTTTAAATTCATGCAACAGCGTTTTGTTGAACGCGACCGAATAAGTGAGGGCTTTTTGGACGAGATGCCGTCATGTTGGAAAGCGTGTCGTTCTACAATGCTGCCAGCCAAAAAATAATTCAAACAAATAAAAGTTGAAATTTCGTTTTCTAATCCGTGAAGATTTAGGTTACACGTACTCTGGTACTTTTTCGAGTTAGTAAACGCCGCAATCTTCAAGTCAAACGTAAAAAGCACGTAGAAATACGTCATCCTCGCAAACTGCCCACCTGAACCGGTAATTGACCCCGGTCGAACCGATTAAAATCGATCGCAAGCTATCGGCTCCTCAGTTCACCCCACGCCGGTCGTCAAACGACTAATTTATACTACAGCTTCTACTTTCTCGCAATCAAACACAAAAAAGGCTATTTGAATATCATGGTCAGGCGCAGACCGCACGTTGACGTGCGCGGCCGCCTGCCTATCTAAATAACGCTGCTAAATTAAAAACTCATGCCGCTACGAAAACCCGATGTTATCCAACCGGTTGTGTAGATCTACTGTGTGCGTGTGCATCAAGGCTGATTCTGCGGCAGTGCTGCCAACCGCCAACACTTGCGAATAGCTGGACAGTCGATTTAATAGTCCTCTCTGGGCTTAAGCAAACAGCGCCATCTTTCGGGCAAAGTGCACTGAGATAACATGGGATTAGATGGTTGATTTTTTTGCACTAAAAATCCTGCTAAGGTCTCTATCTAATCATATTGATAAACTTTACTCACAAAAATAGCAACTTCTGCAACAAAACACGTTTTCAAGGGAGGTGACGTGTGTCTTAGTGGTTAGCCCGTCGATTCTATGCCAGTTATCGCTGGTTCGATTCCCGACTGAGACCGTCCCTATTTTCTTGTTTTTACACGAGCATAATTATTACCCGCTCCGTCCTTTGAAATAAATGAAAGTGAAGCAGGGTAATCCGTGCCTGTACCATATCAGAAACACGTTAAAGATTCCTACCTAGGTATGAAGACTAGGCAGGGATAAATTACCAGGTCGTTAGAAACACAGAAACGCTGGTAGACAAGAAGATGGCAAAAAAAAAATACATTTTCAAAACGAGGAACGGCCATCCACAATTTTTGCAAAATTTGTAGCATAATCGGGTCATCTTGGAAAAAAGCAATCAATGGCGCCCTCCAGTGATAAAAACTGTCACCGAATACGCCTTGCATTGCGTAGTAGTCACGACAGTTGCCGTGTGGGTACAAATAGGCACGGGGGCTGCTCGAGGGTCGAGAGTACCGTAGAAAAAAAAGAAAACAACAACCTGGTCGGCCCTGAGATTCTCGCATACCAATTGCTGCTGTATGGAGTCTGCGTAACGACAGACTAAATACGCATTGTACACTGTCGCGCAGGTGTACGTACTACGACCGTGTTGATGTCATTGTTTACAGAACGGAGAATACGAATCCGTACACGTATTTCGCTGACACCCAAACGCAAAACTGTTGGGGTGGCTACAAAGCAGGACAGATAAGAGAACTGCTCAATGGGGGTCTGTGGGATTTTTATTTAGATCACGGTGAACAACTTCGCCAGAATCGTTTCATTCGGTTTTGTTATATCTGAAGAGTTTTCCACACCACAGTCTGTCCGCGAGAAGTTTGTCGGTCTATCGAAGCTTTCCCCAGATTCCCGTCTGATCTTTATAATGCAATATGAACAGACCTAGGTTTCAGACAATAAAAAACTTACGAATGGCTTTGAAAAACGCATAGGCTGATGCTCAATAATCTATAATGGTTTTTTTTTTTTAGTTTATTAAAATATAGAATCTGAACATTTATAAAAAACATCTTAAAAAGTCATGTTTACATTTTTGTACAATTAGCTTATGGCATTAAACATTAGAACGACTAGAATGTTGTCCGCACTCGCTATGTCTAATAACCAATATTTGTTGGGGAAATTCTGGAAACAAGCTTTATCTCTAGCAAAACTACAGTGTATATTCGAGTTTCAATTTCAATCATAATTTAAAATAAAATAACACAAAATACTTTATCACCAATTTCATTTGTTTGAGATTCGATTGTTTTAGCAATCAGTATTACGTGTTCATACTTTAAAACCTGATGATAAGCATTTTCAGTATTTCAATTGCATAAATGCCCTCCACCACCGAAATGCATGTATGATATCACAAAATCACGAAACCGGTTTTCGGAACACTCCCACCAAAACTCGAGCCAGGCACGCTTAGAAATACCACATAAAAAATGGACCATTTCTAATGAGGAGTAGCAAGCATTCCAACGCACGTTTAAAAACAAAAAACAAAAACACTACTTTGCACATTTACGAATCACGCCCACGCCCACGAACCTCAAACTCCGACGAACGCTTTCAATCATGGCCGGGGAATGCCAGCCCACCTTCTAGAACCAAGGATTTAGGATTTATATACAGCCGGTTTAATTAACGAATCAGAACGAAATGTTCCCTCTTCCCTCCCCAAACAAGCGAAATGATGCGTTTCTCTTGAACGCATTCCGGAACCTACTCTGAACCACTCCCACCTCAAGTAGTATTAGAGCGGCTTTCGGTGAAAAAACGTGAGTTTTACCAACATTACCAACTCTAGCCTCCTAAAGCTAAAACAAAAGCCAACTCGTTTCTCGTGTTGTTTTTTAAATGTTTTTAAAGGTCGTTTTACATACATACACAGAGCGGGAACACCATAGGTCAACTTCCAATTTGTATACCCAAGAAACGTTTAAATAAGTTCCTGGATTATTTTCTCTAGTCGAAACTGTTGCTAAAAATAACGAAACAAATTTTTACACCTTTTAAAATTTCATGGTTTGAGCGATTGTACTTTTCTCATTTTTTTTTGTGTAACATATACAAATGATTCTTCGATGAATCGATTAATCGGATATTTTTTTAATCGTTTGGTGTCATAAAGTGAAAGAAATTCGACTACTAATGCTCCAACAAATATTTTTTATATATTTGTTTCAATCTTTTTATGTTTTAGAAGATTTTGCGCGCTTTTCATTTCCAATTCAACAATGAATTACACCATGGATTAAGCTCCCATACTGAACATTCCTTCGATTCAACAATGAATTCAAGGTTAATAAAGAATTACTCAATGGAGTATTTAAGATTCCGTACAGAACATTCCAACTCAAGATGCGACTCAAAATCCTCAGGATTCGGTCAAAATCCACAGCATTGGATAACCCAGGCTAATCTGGCCAAAATCGTGCGACCCCATAGCAATATATAGACCATGGTAACAGACATATTCAGATACCCGGCCAAAACCCTCGCAATCACAGGTCTCGGTCAAACAATTTTTTTCTCCTCTCCCCTGGAGTTGTTACCTTACGTCACACGTAAGCTTTCGACCGCCATGTTGCCGCTTCCTGGTCTTCACAAAAAAACAAACATTCAACTACGAAAAGCTACGTGAAAAATTGTGACTGATCCTCCTAGTATTGCCTAGTCTCCGGTCGCTATGCGTCTACGTGTAACATGTGATCTCACGTACTTGGAGAGAGAGAGAGATAGAGAGGAGGCTGCATGAGCAACTTGTTGGCGACCCAAAAGAGGTTGACCCCGGTCGCCGTGATTGGGGGCCAGCGCCGCGGGGGGTTTTTTCGCATTCCGGCACACGCTCGAAAATCGCATCGCTCCGCGAATACCCGATTGTTTGGAGCGCTCTAGCATCGCCCTAGCGCCTACCTGCGAATTTCCAATCAAGGGGAGAAATACGCTAAAGACGGCGTTCGACTATACATGTAAACGTGAGCAAACCTCATCGGGGAAAAGTTTTCAGGTGATTTTTTTTTAATCGATGGCTGGCAGTTTCAACTTTGGCGAGGTTTGGCTTACCGCAAGAGCGGGGTCTATACGATGGAACTATTCGGGTGAAACAATATCTATATCGAACTCTACGACCCGTCTAGCTCAGTGGGTACGGCTGTTTAACATACTGCTGAGCGGGTGGCCCTGGCGCAGGCTCTCATAATATTTCCACAACAACACGAGGAGTACATAATCTCATGTACCGGTAGTGCTATTCACTACTGTGATCAGGAATAATAATAAAAATATGCGAGCGGGTTAAACATTGTGGGCGAACAAACAGGCTAACGCGTCAATAATTGATGATGACCGCTTGTTAAAGCGACGACACTGGACGTGTGACCGTCGCACGGCGCATGCGCAGTAACGTTTCAGCGGACGCTCGCACAAGCAAATATAATGAAGGGGCATTTACACGATGAAACAATTCAAACACAAACTTGTCCATTAAAAAAGTGACAAAATGTTTGCATATTTAGCTTGGTTGCATGCTATAATTATTTTTCCCTTGAAAAAACTACATTATGTGGAGTTAACGATAAGTCAACAAGGCCGTAACTATACGGGGACACTAAATAAATCGAATGCCTGAACGATTTGAACAAATTTTCGCACGACCATTCCAAAAATTCCAACGACGGACAAATCAATGAGGAGAATAAACTCGGGAGGTAAATAAGTATCTGCTTTAATAAAATGTTTTGTCAAATTGATTTTAGTTACCGGTATCTGACATGCTAAAAACGCATTATTTTAAAAGAACTGATTTGTGTCATTTACAAGACAAATAATTTATTTAGAATTGTCTAAGTAATATGCACTTTAAATCTAAATCATTTTTGACTATGCTTATCTAAAATGTAAATCTTTATTATTTGGGTAATTAGATAGCTGATTGAAATGTCCAATTTCAATGGCATGAAATGGACTATAATGGACAGGCTTTGCGTGCCCTTCTCACTATTTTGCCGGCAACATTTAAATGAACGAGGACACGTTTACGCCTATTTATTTACAGGTTCGTCAAACAATATAATAAATGCGGTATCAATTGAAGTTTTGTTTACCTGTAAAGATGACGACGATCTCCAAGAAGGAACGACCCATTCGCGTTTCCGAAAACATCGCCATGCCTACTAAACACCGAAAATCGCGGATCGTCGAACGTAAATCCTTATTTGACTCACTCGCAAAAACTTAAAATCACACAGTTTGAGAAGCACTTTTTTAAAACACCCGATCGAAAAAGCACTACGAAATCTCTGGATGGGAGACGGGGGCTTCAGTTATCCAAACAGCGTCGATGATGAATCCATATCGGAAGATCGATGTTGAACCCAATTGTTTTCCGGACGAACTCCGACGACACGTGTTTTTTTGGATGTAGACAGCGTTTTCCCACAACGAGTTGAAATTTTCTACGCGCCGCGAAAATCCGTTCCGCGATGCACGCCGGTATTTTTTCGCTAGTTCACAGACAATCTCCCTCGCGCACGCACAGTCGCTAACTAACAAGAATTCACAGGTGTGCCTTTCATCCCCGACGCGCAACTACGGTGTACCCAGCGGCAAACCTCCTCTCTCTGTCTCTCTGTCCCACGAGCGGATCTCGAGAGTATGCGATTTCACAACATCCACATCGGTCGCTGTGAACACCGCATTCGGCAACGTTGGGAGTAATGTGCTTTTCGCAAACTCAATATTAGTATCGCGCTCCCAAACTTTTCTCTTATCAGCGCCATCTATGAGCAGCTAAAATACACTCACGTGTACGATTCTTCGTAGCCCCTCTGGATGGAAACTTTTCTCGGATCAGCGCCATCTATGAATTGCTAAAACAAACTTACGCAAACAATTCTTCGTAGGGGTACACTTCATTTCATTTTTCGCACTTTCGAAAATTTATTGTATGGAACTGCGAAAATCTTCATCCATATACACACTCGTTTCCCAAACTATGCTCCGCGGAGCCACTCCTGGACGCCATTAACTTGTATCCGAACGCCATTAACTCGTATTAAACGGGGCTCCGCCATTATACTTGGTATCCTCTTAGGGGCTCCGCCATTGAAATGGGTTCTAAAAAGGGCTCCAGGAGCCAAAAAGTTTGGGAAACACTGATATACACTGAAGTTATGCGTTTTTTCTTCTGTTTTTAGTTCATTGAATAAAAAAGCAAAGGGACTAGAGAACGCAACATTTGCCAAAGGGTTTCGAACTGCAATTTGAGAAGAAAAATACAGGTTTGTCGCAAATTTGAACGAAATCGAATTCCCTTATATTTCAAAATCGAAGTAATAATTCATTGTCTTAAAAAAAATAATTCTTTCAATTTCAAATGCGTTTGTGAAAAAGTGAAACAGCTGAATTTATTCATATGTTGTACAAATTTTTAATTTGTTTACAATGTTGATATACTTGACGTAATATTGACTGCAATCGATAATGACGTTTTGTAAAGTCGGACACACCCATCGCATGTATTTTTTTTCAATTTTTACAATCAATAAAAAACTGAATTTTTGCATCTAACTTTATAAAATCAACACTATTCGAAGGAAATATAAAGAAATTATTATTTTCAAGTTGACAACACAATGGTTATTGTT